>JBBBDQ010001492.1:1485000-1767500 GCA_037127315.1 Ascarosepion bandense
GCAGAAACAATTTCATGGTCAATGATCTCTAGCTAAACAATATTCGGAAAGGTCCAAAGGCAACCAATGTTTAGTACTAAAGAAAAGAAAAGAAAAGAAAACTGAAATTCAGTCAAAAGGCATAAAAAGCCCGTCTATTTTGAATACGGAAGAATTATTAATGTCATAATCAGATTTTTATGCTACTGATATAGCCATAAGAGAATCGTTTATTTCCCAGTCGTAATTCATAAATTTTGTATGAAGATGTGTCAAACATTATTAAATTTTGATGATATTTCTTTCCGTAAGTTTAATTGATTTCATCGCGCAATTGCGTTAACCGACTGGTTAAGTATGTGCATAAATTTTCTTCTCGTTTCCTGTGAAAGCCTGTATCAGCTGCTGTGTTGATTTTGCTACAACAACTATTACTGCTTGTAAGAAATGAAATGTAACAATTTAGAATTTTTTTCTATGGTTTTTACTATCACTTCTTTATATATCATGTTTTTTAATAGGTTTGCGACAATGACTTTAGAAAAGCATTGTCACCAGCCAATTAAAGAAATACAATAAATAAATAGGTGAAATAGAACTTTCTAAAATCTCTACTTGTGTAATACTTGTCCCTTTAATATGCTTCCCAATCGCTGTTCCGCCATCGATTTCTATGAAAATTAAATAGAATAGATCAATTACTCAGTATTTTCCTGCTTTTATATTTTGATAGAGGGTAATATTAACTAATCCAATTCGGTTTTGGATTTCGTTAAGCACCATATATGTTATTATATTTTTGTAATAGAAATCATAGGCTCATGATTAGTCGTTAAGATAGATTTCTGGGAAAATTAAAAAAGTTTCATTTTGCCCGATAACATTCTCCTTTTTTGTCTGATCAGATAATTTTAATCACTGACATGATCAGAAGGAAGAGGTAAGGTTGAGATTAAATATGTTCAAAAGAATTCATTTAAAATAAGTGCCAAATGCCGCTGTTAATGTTCTTTTTTTCTCTTCCTGTAGAAATATGTTAACCAAAAGTAAAGCATTTTCCTCAAGAGTAGCTTTCCTATTTTGCATTCAATCAACCTAAACATTTCCCCGAGGTGAAGATCGTTATTTCACGGAAATAGAAGAATTAGAATGATTTGAAAGACGTTTACATTTAACCACATCGGATATTGGATCAGAACTTCAAACTGACGGGAAACATTGCACTAAAGTTAGGGAAATTGATATAAAATTACTTAAATACATGCGCATGCACACACACGGATACACACATATATGAATATACAAATATACATTTACATGCAAGCAAATTCGTATATATATATAGTCACCCGCATATATATAAATTTAAATAAATTTTCAAAAACATTTAAAAGTTGGCTAAACACTTACTTCCCACCACCTACCACTACCAGCCCAAGGGTCAGGGCACATGACTTACACTACCAAGAAGGAATTACAACTAATTCCTTCTCCGAACCTAACACAATGTAAACTAATACATCTCGACCCTATCCTTTACAAAAGCTAACCTCTGGGCTTAGAAGTTTTTCTCATTCTCTGTTTATAAGTGGTTGAAGAATGCATTCTTTAAAATGACATGTTGAAAATTGTCATTTCCCCACTAAATTTTATCTGAATTTACAGATATATATATATATATATATATATATATATATATATATGTATATAGGAAAGTATTTTAAAACGTTTTGAGTTTGAAAATGTGTTTGTTTTTACAGTATTTGTTTATTTCTACTATTATATTTTATATTTTCAGACAGCTCTCGGTCTTTCATCATAATTTTGTTTCTGATCAAGGACCGAGGGCAGTCTGAAATATAAAATATAATAGTAGAAATAAACAAATACTGTCAAAAAAACATATTTTCAAACTCAAAATGTTTTAATATTCTTTCCTATACATATTAAGCCAGTATACGTGGATCATCACTGTGCTCTCTCTGTCTCTGTCTCTCTCTCTGTCTGTCTGTCTGTCTCTCTCTCTCTATATATATATATATATATTATAAATTATATTTTCGAACATGTACATAATGTTTCTATATATATCCACGACAAAGGTACATTTGTTTCGACATTGAAACTTCAATGTCTCATCAGGCGGTATGTAAAGGAATAGAAAGCCTCTTTTCTTATATTTAGTCAGTTGTGTTTGGGTTTGGTGGGGGTTAGTGATAGGGGAACAAGTCTCTGACCGTTGGAATTTTGGAGAGAGTGAAGTTAAATTGGTCGATTAATGAGAGTCCTTTGATTTATAGACAGATTTAACCTTAGCCGTTATAATGTAAGTTTTATTATCTTGTGACTAGACTATATTCTTTGGATTTCTTAGAGGAGCCCGTATGGGGGAGTCAAATATTTTTGTATTTAAGCAGAGTCTTTATAGTTAATGTAAATTTGTATATTTAATCTTAACTTTCGATTTAGGGAATATATTCTTTCTATTAAATTTTTAATTTTTAATTATTAATTAGATCACAGTTTGGAAACGGTTTTTTCTATTAAATATTTAATTTTAAATATTTTAAAGCCAGACAGCTTTTGACAATAATTTAGGCAAGGATTATTTTATTTTTACATTCAACTGAATCTATGGATTATGTTCGGAAAATTAAACATTTAATGTACGTTGACATGAGAAAAGGACATGTCAGTTGTCTTTGTTTTATAATGAAACCAATTTTATTGCCAATATGATATTTGAAATGCTACGAGATAGTAAATTGAAACTATGATATGTTTGTCTAAAGATGTTACAAAACGGAAAACTATGATGTTCATTACAAAAGATGGTATTACTCGATTTAAACGCTAACTAGTGATAACAGTAAGCATTAACGGCAATGTAACAGTTATGGTTAGGTTTGAGGTATATATAATTAATTAATAGCGATAGGAATTTTTAATATATTATATAATAAACGGTTTGAGATATTATTCAATATATATGTAAATTATCTTGTAGTGGAAGTAAGTAGTTATTTCATTACGTTGGTTCAATGAATTAGTTTTTGGGGAGTAGTTATTTGAATAAAACGTAGCAAACATTTTTTGTGTAACGATTTACATGTTTTGACATTTTTTAATATCTTCAATTTTACTGTAGTTGTTTTATCAGTATCTTTATACTGCAGTTGGAAAGTGAAGTTGAGTTACTATAGATTTTAATATTTACGGATAGGTAATGCAAACGCAGTTGACGTTGTGGTGCATTGGATATCGGCTCGGAACGAGAAATCGGGGAGCCGAGTTCGAATTCTAGCTGAATTCATTGCCTTCACTTCCGCGCAAACACCCTTGGGAAAGGTATTAATCCGTCTATTTCTTCCAGTTATGGGTTAAATAACAGGACAGATTGGGTTCTATAGCCTTGGCTGGCAACCAGTCTACTGCAGAAAGCAATGGTAGCCTACTGCGAGATAATATTCTGCCCAGTCAGTTATGTCTCTTTCATGTTAGCCCAAATGTGTTTCACGTATGACACTAACTGACTGACTGAATGCATATACAAACTTGAAAGTATTTTTAGTACTTCCAATGTAATGTTTGAAAAGCGCTGGATTTTCTGTTGCGGAAGTAGTAGTTTGGTAGACCTTAGAATCTTTGTGACATCTATTTTTTTGGATTACAACAATTTCAAGTATTATTATTATTGTCGTTATTTATAATGGTTTTGATTGCTAATCTTATTATATTTTTAGTAGGTTATTGTTATGTTATTTTATTAACATTTCTAGGTTATCATGTCAGCTAGAACTAAGTTTCAGTGTATTCTTGTTAAAAAATTGCTAAGAGGTTATTGGTTAGGAACTGTTTCTGAACTAAGTAAATGAATTTGTTACCTAACTTAGTACTAACCATTTGGTTAAATGATAGTGTGTACCAAATTATTTCTCTATTTTTATTGCTTGGTAATATTATTCATTTGCTTGTTATATTTTATGACATTGCAATTATAGCCGCTGGTTTAGGGCAAGTATTGTAATACTGACCGTGTTTATAAAAATGTCTCCAGTTAAAGAATTGTTGCTTATTTTATGCTCTACATACTAGAATATGTGCTTAATAATAGATGTGGCGGGTGATTTGATTTAAGATGGATTTAAATGGCGTTACTGTTATTTTTATATAGGTGAGTATGCGTTATTAATTAAATCAAAGATAACCTCTAGGTAGTTAACTTTATAGGATAGTTTATATTATTACTTACGGTTAAGATTTTAATTTCTCTATATAATAATTTACGATTTCTATCTACTTTACAGTTTGTAGAATTATTGACAATTAGAAAACCATCGTCTTTTTTATAACCGAAGGTCAGCTACATCAACATCACTATGTGCATTTATAGTGGACAGAATGAATAGATCTACGAGATCTTATGAGATAGCAGAATCAAATGATCCCATAGTAATGCCGAATAGGACATTGGAATTTGTTTTGTGTACTGTTCATTGTTGGAAATAAGAATCGCTTGTTTTGAGTTTAATATCATGTCAAACTGAAGAACGTACATTTGGATTTGTGATTAATGTGCTTGAACAAATTTATGACATCAGTGGTGTTACTTGATTAGTTTAATCCTATGCGTTGTCTTATTTGTGAGTTGAATCTATCAAGTATGCGCAATTTTTCAGGGCATACGGTTTTCAAAATGTGAAATAGAAATCAAGAACTATAACTGCAGCCATATAAACATATTTTTATTAGGAAGGTTAGCCTGATTTGAAAGTCTTTATTTATCCGCTTCTCTTTCTCGCTGCATCCATCCGAGGTACTTCACTGCTCTTGCTGTTTTGCTCATGTTGGAAAAAACCTCTCTCTCAACACTACCCTCCACTTGTTCCTCATCCAGTCATTCCTCTCTAACCACACATTGAAGGTGGTATTAAATGGGCATGCCTCCCAAAACTACCATACGAACGCGGGCGTCCCTCAAGGTTCTATCTTAGGTCCGACGCTCTTTCTGATGTACATTAATGATCTCCCCGACGTCATTAGATCCCAAGTAGGCATGTACGCCGATGACACCACAATCTACTCTCGCCTCGATCAAAAACCCAGTGTGGGCGACAAAGCGAACCTCGCTGTCGAGCTTGAAAAGGACCTCCAATCCGTAGTGGCCTGGGGTAGGAAATGGCTCGTAAATTTCAATGCTTCTATAACGAAGCTGTTATCAACTAACCACGATAGACAATCGCATCTACCTCCCATTAGCATGGAACATGCTTGCTTCCCAGAGAGTAAAGCACTACGCCTCCTTGGTCTTACACTTTCGGCGAACCTCAAATGGAATGACTATATCGAATCCATTGCCAAATCAGCCGCTATGAAAGTCGGCTCTCTGTGCAGGACCCGGAAGTTTTTTCCCGTTGGAATCTATCCTGAACATATACAAATATACCATCCGCCCATGTATTGAATACTGCTGCCACATCTGGTTGGGTGCCCCTGCTACTCTCCGTGGGCTTCTTGACAAAATACAAAGGAGAATCTGTTACGTGGTTGATACTGACTTAGCAGATCGGCTGCAACCACTCTCTCATCGGCGTGATGTGGCTTCCCTGTGCCTCTTCTCCAATACTTTCATGGCTTCTTCTCCGAAGAACTTAGATCATTGGTGCCGCCTAAGCACGAATTTACACGAGATACTAGATTAGCAACTAGGTACCACCCTTTTACAGTTAAACAGATAAGATGTAACCGTAATTTCTACTCCAACAGCTTCTTTTCTCGCGCTTCCAGTATGTCAAAGGCATGGTTAACCCTCTGGATATAATCATTAATAAGTTCCATTTCTTCTTTGTTTTAATTGGCTCTTAATAAGCCAAAATTTTGAAAGAAATTAACCTAGTAGTTCATTGTGTCTAATTAAGTAAATACATCGTGATGCTGTTAAGCTTTAAGTTTGTTCTTCTCATTATTAATCTTATTATTATTTTCATTAATTGCATTATTAAGAAAATACATGGTAACAGACCAAAACTACAGACAATATGTCTTACGTATGTCTACCTAAAACATAAAAATAAATTAAATTATACTAATTTGATCTTCAATTCAAAAAAGATAATCATATCTAGTTATATTTCACTGACCAACGCAAAAGCATTTTCTATAAACATATGTATACACGTAAATGTAAAATATCCAAGAAATTGTAAAATGCATGTGAAACGTATTAGATTGAGATACATTAAGTAAATTCTGTAGAAAACCAAAACAGAAATCAAGAACCAACTATCGCAGCAAACAATATGAAAAAGAAAGTCAAGGACAAAGAAATTGAAAAAATGAAACAACGTGGGCAAGACAAACCTCTGCATGGCTAATATCCAGAACGTACTAATAAATCCGATGTTGATAAAGTTAATACGCATCGATGATTACGAGCATCTGGATTAAAGTCTGACGCTGAAAATATATATATGTATATATATATATATATATATATATATATATATATATATATATATATAAAACATAAACTTGATAAGAAAACACAATGGTATTGCAATCAAAAACACTGGGATCATACATATACATATATATATATATATATATATATATATATATATATAAACACCCACACTTAATAAAATCACGTTTAAATCCGGTCATAACATATTACATTGCATTTAAATATATGGTTCTGTTAACATTTCGGGCTCACGCACGGTGTAACGTCATAGAACCGCATTACAAATTTACGAGCTGCGTATGCTAATTTGTGACTGTTGTCGTTGGTTAGCAAAGTCTTATGTCAACACAAGATAAAATCGTCTTTGACGGTGGATGTTTTTATGTTAACATCCCTGTAACCTCTCTGAAGTTGGCTCATGTGAGCCGTAAGCTTAGAAGCAAGTTAATAAAAAATTACTCAAATGTTGGAGAATTGTTTTCTTTATTTTCATCTGCAATTAAAGCAAAAGTACGATGTTTAGAACGGCTCATGATTAAACTAATAGACATTCATTGTCTCTTATATTTGACAATAAATGTTTAGAATATATACATATATATATATATATATATATATATATGTATATAACTCAACACAGAGGGAAGCAGAAAACAACCGCTCTTAAAGTACGATACAATAAGAAAGTACTCGATACATAATTCAACAAGATAATAGTAGACCATAATACCTGTCGCACCAAGCTACTCGGGTTTCAATATATATTCTTATATATATATATAAGAATGTTAATTTGGGATTCAGAAGAAATCTTCGGGGATAATATATAACCAACTGTGCCTGTTCTGGCATCACATTGTTTCTTTTGTAAATCAGTTCAACAACATCATTTTCTAGGGAAAAATTTTGACCTCCTCTTTTTGTTCTCAAAGCGTTATATGAAAGTACTTTGGCAACTACTCATGATATGGCATAAATATTGAAAATATATTCCTCTTTAAATATAATGGAGACTAGCAGTCAGAAATTATCTGCCACTCAGATAATACTTCACTTCTGACATAAACACTTTCCAAATTGGTGAAATTCTCATCTGTTTCCAGTTATCATAACGACGATAAGAACGACTTGTCCCAAAGTTTTGAACAAACAATTTATCATCGAATTCTACGCTTTTCACAGAAAAATCAAGTAAAATTCTATAATAACCAAACTCAAAAAGCGTTTTCATTTATATTGCTTAGTGAAAACAACGATAGATTTTTCGGAAAGCTTCTGTGAAAATATTGTTAAATATTTTCTATTCTTTTAAAATTTTATTCAAGATTAATCAGGGAAAGAAAAAATTGAACTTGTATTGCAATTTAAACAACTTTTAAATTTGGCATTTCTGCTCTTCAAAACTTGTATAAATTTATAAAACAAATCTGAGCAACAAAAAGACATATTTTTTCTCAAGTAATTGCGAACAGTAATCTATAAAAAATAAGACTCATCTCAAAGGAAAAAATGTATTAATAGTTTTAAGATATAAAACATAAACTTATAAAACAGAATGGTATTGCAATCAACAACACAAGGTAAAAAAACAATCAAAACATTGCCCCCATTAGTTTTACTTTTAGTGTAACAATCATTTCATTCTGTGTTTGAAGAAACGTTTAAATATTTTTAAGCAATACTTATTTTGATATACCGTGGAAGAGAATTTGGGCTTTTTACCACCATACACCTTTAGGTGTAATTTCAACCAAAAGTGAATTTAAATCTGTCCAAATCAAGACAAATCGAATAAGACTTAATTATTGGGTTTAGCCTCGTCTGCCGTTATCATTTTTTAAATAAATGTTGAGCTCCAATTATAAATTGAATTTTCATTCTTTAGTTTTCTTGATAAACATCACAGTCAATAAATTCAAG
Organism: Ascarosepion bandense; assembly: GCA_037127315.1. NCBI lineage: Eukaryota > Metazoa > Mollusca > Cephalopoda > Sepiida > Sepiidae > Ascarosepion > Ascarosepion bandense. The sequence goes on from JBBBDQ010001492.1 coordinate 1,493,363, forward strand.
ACTTCTTTCTGCCGAATCCTTTATCTCAATATATTTTCAACGTTTCTTATTTCATATTATACTATTTATCAAGTAGATATCTTTAATCATTACTGTAGAGTGGCATTCCGGATTAAAACTTTGCTTCTGTCATATATAACAGAGGTTAGTGTATTGTGAACAATATCGATTTCTTTTAGCCCTTACCCACTGCATTCGACTAGAAGCAGACACTTTAAGTTTCCATTAATTTGCACACTGATGTTACTGCCACTAGTCAGATATTTTACAATATTTTTTCACGATGCAGAAAACTCATGAATCACCAGAGGTAGGGCGATAGAGTTTATGGTGAAATGTAGGGAAATATCAGTTAAAATAGGACTGGAACAGGTTAAGATTGCAATAATCGAGGGGAGAATAGTAGAAAGAGCCAGATACTTAATGGACTGATACAAGAAACCGGCCATTTTTCCATTATCTTCATGAATCGAGCCCCACTTTAGGTTTGGGTGAACGTAGCCACTCAAGCCACGGGGCCCCACTGAGGAAAGACTCATTCATCGGGATAATCTAAAATTCAGATTGATGTGTAGTTTCTATATTTTCTGACAAAATTCAGACGTTCATTTACTTTACACCTTCTCTTTACGAATTGTTTATTATTTATAACAGTCATCCATCTCAATAATACATATTTTTTTAATATTTATAAATCTGTTGATTTGAAAATCTTCTTGAATGTTACCTTGCATTTAATTCCTCCCTCCAGCAAGATCAAGATCAAATCTCTCTCTATTCTGTAGCCCTACAGGGTGAAACTATTTTCTTTCTTTCTGGACTGAGTATAAAACGCCATCCTGGCTTCGTTATATTTTTAAATATTTGTTGATTTGAAAAAATCCAGGAATTATAATATAGAAGCTTAGAAAAATGAATTCCTCTGAAATTATTGTCTGGCTTTAACCAGCAGGCAATCATTGATGTATCTGGATTATTTATATTATTGACAATATTTAGAATTTGATGTATCCTCAACAGGTGTTTACTCGTGCAACCAGACTGGCAACTGGGTCCCACCCATTCACAGTCAGGTTAGCCAAATGCAGACGACAATTCTACTCCTTCAGCTTCTTCTCTCGCACTTCCCGCCTGTGGAACTCTCTCCCATATTCTTGCTTTCCTGACGGCTACAACCTCCAGAAATTTAAATGCAAAGTCAATACTCATCTACTAACCACTAGACTCTAGCTCTCTCCCCACCCCCGTATAACCTTCCCTTTCTCTCCACCTATGTATTTGTCATCTCACCTGCATTCTCAGCTTTCTATTGCTCCTTTGTAACTAGTTTGTACTCCTCACTCTTTTCTAATTAATCTTTTTACAGTTATGTAGCCCCCTGCACATCAGTGGCATTTCTGCCTTGCTCGGGGTGAAATGATTAAAAAAAATGTACTAAAAAGTAATAATGAATCTTAATATTAGAATTGTTATCCGTTACCAAATGCGAACCGTCGGTGTCAGCTTTTTAAACAAGAGAATAACAAAATTAACCAAATATATATCGGGTTACAACTTCTAAAAGTTATAATTAAGTGGTTTCTAATCAAATGATTTCGTTTCTTATCTGATTGTGATTGTGATGGCATATCCTGAAATGTGTCATCTTTCTATACGATTTGAGTGTTTTTTGCGAATTTTAAGTGTGTTTTCACCATTTTCTACAGTGTTATTTTTGAAGAGTAAAAGAGTTTCAGTTTGAGCTTTGTTTAACGGCATATTGACACTTTGTGGGCTATTAAATGATAAAAAGCTGGGGTTTTGAGGTATTTTTTTGAATGTTCGATTATAATGAGAAGGTTGATGTAGTCAAATTTTAATTAACTTTTTTGTTTTTGTTCTTTTTTATTTAAAAAAATTGAAAATGTCTTCTAGTTTTGTATTCGGAAATGTTTTACTGAGAATGATGTTTTTCTTCAATAATGTGTTATGGTAATTTTTACTTTAAAAATGTATTGTTGGTAATATTTTTCTTTCAAAAATATATATTTTTCTATAAAAGTTTTTTTATGAATATATTTCTATAAAAGTGTTTTGACCCCAGTTTGGGGGTTAACTTTTTGCCCATAGCTGGGACCCGAACAGGTGATACCATTCTGGTTCAGGGTAGACCTGGGAACAACAGAAATTAAGATGTGGTTCCAGGCTTTTCACAACATCCAAATCAGAGGCCTTGCTGCCGGATTAAGTTTACAGTCATGCCCATTTGTATTAGCAAACGAAAACTATTCGCCAAGTATTAAGACGGTACTCTAGCTGAGAATACTGTTTTTAAGTGGTTTGCTAGTCTCAGAGGTGGGAAATTTCATCTGGAAGGGCAAGAGCATCTGTGAAGCTGTTGATGATGGACAACGCAGGTAACACAACAGAGGGCATTACATACGTATTCGACAAATATCACATGATCATTGAAAGGCTTTTAAAAACAACTACGTGCGTAGCGTGACTTGCAAATGTCTACACCCCCTTTGAAAATTGATATATTTTGTATAATTTAACAGGAAATAATACATTTTTCAAATCCAGTGATTGTTAGTTAATAAGCAGATCCATCACACTTTTTTTTATATAAAAATTACAATTTAACAATTGCAATGCTACCCGAGGGGTCTGCAAGCGGCAACTGACGCAGCAGGATCATCCACAAAGTATTAGCTGAAGACATTCCAAAGCGGGTGTGGACTTTTGCAAAGACATTTTTCTAAGTTATATGATTTTAAGAATTAGTGGGAAATTTTTAAAATGTAATTTTTATATCAAATTAAAGTGTGATAGGTATGCTTATTATGTAGCAATCATTGGAATTGAGAAATATGTTGTTCCCTGTTCAATTATAGAAAATATATAAATTTGTGTAGTGGGTGTAGACTTTTAGAAGCCACTGTAGATCCTGACGATATATTCTTACCTCAAGTTTGTTTACCACTTTTCTATCTGCATTTCTGTGTTCAATCAAAATAAAAACAATTTTTACCACAGCATTTGATTTAGAACCTTGTTCTCCATTTAAAGAAAACAATGGTGTGTTTCTCGTGGTACCGCGAGGGCATTGTGTATTACGAGCTCTATCCGCAAACTCATACGATTAATTCAGAATATCGCTGTTTCTGGATTGAACTGTTATTTTTTCCAGTCTATGAAAAGTATCCGGAATCGACGAAGTAAAAGTATGTCGCATTCCTTTGACACATCTTTAAACCGTACTTCTTTTAGCTGGGATAACCTATTACAATCAGTATAATAATCTTATATTGCACCGTTAAATTACTCTTGTTTTGATCCTTACAGAATTCTCTGGAGAAAATTCAGTATCGTGAAAACCTGTAAAAACTATGTAGTACCTCATTTCGTCTCTGGGTAGATGGAAATCATGAAGTGCCCTCAAATGTTGTGAACTATAGTAGCTAAATAACTATATGTACACATCAAAATATTGTATTTTCCCGATCTCGAGTTCCATAGCCCCTGGGAACGTAAGATAGCTTAATAGAGATCAACTTTCTAGAGGTGGGTTTAAATCCTGAATTTTCTTCCTCTGAGACAAGTCATCATTCAAGGCAATACGGTTCTGTCTATCCTCCTATTTCCTCAAAACAAAGTAGATAGAATATAGATGCACAACTTTCCTAATATATGAATGTGAACGAAATGAAAATGATTGTAATGAACTTGTCTCTCCGATTCCCCAATCCGAGCCGCTACTCATTACTCTACCGTTTGTTTTGCGCGCACTTAAAACGTTATTCCTTCCCAATAAACGTTGCTTTAAATATTTAACAAGAAGTTTGATATCACTCTCGAAGACTTACCGAACAAAACTTTACAGTATGAGTTATAAGTACGAATTTGGTATTCTCATCTTACTATTCTGCTTGTCTTAGATTATTGAGGAAATTCATGCGCAATAACTCTTTAAAAAATTAATATTGAAACACTCAATGTACTTATTTTCAATTGTACCTAAATAGTAATTTTTACCTACGTAATATTATACATATGGAATTAAGAAAGTTAGTAGTATGCATTTTCAGAAATGTTGATATATCTCGACTTAGCAGCTCGGATACAGTCACTTTCTCACCAGTGCAATGTGGCTTCCTTGTGTTCCTTCTACAAATACTTTCACGGCATCTGCTCCGATGAACTTAGCTCTCTGGTGTCCCTTCATCTAGGAATTTACTCGAGCAACAACATTAGCAACTAGGTCCCATTATTTTAAACTGTGAAACCAATAACATGTAAACGAAAATTCTACTCCCTCAGTTTCTTTTCTCGCACTTCTTCCCTGTGGAATTCCCTTCTGTTTACTTGCTTCCCCGACAACTACAAGAATTTAAATGTAAAGTCAATAATCATCTCCTATGTCACTAATCTCCATCCTCTCTCTCATGCTCTTTTCTCTGTCTACTCTACTCTTATCAGTATTCTCATCCTTTTTTCCTTCTTTTACCCACTTCCTGTCACCCCCTATAAGCTGTCACTCTTTCTTAAACTTTTCCTCCTATGTAACCCCCTGCACACCAGTGGCAGTAAACTGCCTTGCTTGGGGCGATATGATTAAAAAGCATAGAAACCTTGACAAGTTTTCAGAGTGTATATATAATGAATATATATATATATATATATATATATATATATATATATATATATATATACATTAGTCATCCAGATACAAGACTCTTTCGCTGTATCACAGCTTATCAGTGTGGCTAGACGCATCCACTCGCCTCTGGCCGTGATCGAAACTCGACCGATTTGGTGTCAGTCGGAGTCGCTAATATATAACGCATATATATAATGTATATGTAGAATGCATACACTGTAAAACATTTCATGTATACATATCAATCTTGAAAAATAAAAACAAGATTGACACATTACAAAATTATATCCTTTGCATTGTGAATGGAAAGTTTGAGTCAGTAAATCAAAATTTGCTTCTTGGTATTACCACGCTGGATCCACTGATTATTGTTACCTCTACTCCTTACATGCAGTTTCAATATTCTATTGCAAATTTTTACCTAAAAGAGATATTTTGGAATAACATCTCGTTTCTAATGTTTTACTTTAAAACATAATATTGAACTTTGTGAAAGTATCAGAATGATTTTCATTATTATCTTTGAAAATCTATGGCTACTGAGGTTTGTCTGATAGAGCGTTTAACAGCAGAATTTTGATGCAATTGTAATACGAGTTTTTCAAGTCACGATCTGGTTCGTCTCTACTAGTATAAATTCGCCAGAATTTACTTAATCCAAAGACCAATTGCCGCGTCAATAACATTGATCAGTGATCCGATTCTAAGTTAGAGTACTCATTTCTAAACGTCATTCGATTTTTTATTTTTAATTATATTCATTTTTAGAACATAATAAACAAATCTGAGCATCCATTAAACGATATTAAACATTTCTTCATCTATGATGAGGACCTGCAGTTTTTTAAATCCATTTCCTGAAATCTTATATCATGCTATAATAAATTCTATACTTCTTAACCGATCTAATGTTACTAGCTTGTACATTTGAAAACTCTCATTTCCAGCTTGAGCAGTTTGTATAAAGTTACAAATAAGATAAGAATGATGCCGTTATGCAAGTAAAGGTAATTGTCGCTGGAATGATCTTTTCTCAGTTAAACTGGCGTGAAATTTGTTAAATAAATAAAACGGCTCTGAAACAGCTTAAGTTTTCAACGAAAAGCATCTACCTTTGTTCCGATCATGACACATATCAGCACTAACGGCATTCACCACAATGATTATTAATTCAGTTTGTTCCTGGTTTAGCAAATTATGGTTGGATACAATTTTGTTGAAGAGCATTTTTTTCTTTTGAGGGATCACATCTGGCTTCAGTGAGACAAGACACTTTATAACTAGAACCTAAGATTACAGTTAATAAATATACGCTTCTGTTTTCTGTAATAGTTTCACTATTTGTGTTCATATGAAAAGTTTAGCACATACAGCGACATAGTAAAAGCATATTCCGATAAAAACGAAGTTCAAACTTGGATAGATGACGTCTTTTTGCAGAAGAAAATATGTTTAGTAGAAATAATAATGGTGTACTTAAACGAACGTTAACGAAAGATTTGTACGAGAAAGAAAAAGAAAACGATAGATCGGTAGAAAAAGAAAGAGAAAGAGATAAATAATGTAGAAAGGGAAGAGACGCTATAATGAGTTTCAATATGAAGTGATGTCTTCTGTATTTTACTATTAGTCAAATAAATATAATCATATGTTTATTTAAAGTAAATTTTAATGTTGATGAGATTTTTTGTATTTGCTATTTTTATAAAGACTCCATATTTAATATTGCAAAGCTAACTTTATCTATTTGTATACAAATAAATGTCATTGAAAATTTGAACAGTGTATTATTTATTCTTACGTTTCTCTTTCTGTCAGGATCCAATTTGATTATATTGTAAAAGGCGATGTCGTAAATATGGACACAAGATTGGCGGCTTACAACTACATCACGTTTAAATGCTGGTTACTGTAAGATCAACGTAGTTAAACAACATCGCTGATGGTCAGTTTCTGGATAACTGACATCTTTCGGATGCCAGATGCTGTAAGCTTGGATTTGTGCGTTGTGTTTTGGATAATAGCTCGCAATTTTTAATCAGTAACACGAGTTCTATTTCTCGTTGGGTTCGATATATTCTTAAATACCCTTGTCAAAAGTATTAATCAACCTTCTCTCTCACCCAAATAAAGGTTAATTAATTAGACATGTATCGCTAATGGAGTAGTATCGCAAAAAATATGTTTGCAATCTAAAAATAATATTTTCTGGCATTAAATAACTTGCACAGCTTTTATGGACGAATTCACCAAACATTACTTTATTTTTAAAACCGCAAAATATAAGTAATTATATATCTACCACATGTGTATTTTCTTCGCTAACGTTGTCCATTTTTAATCAACTGACCCCAGTACATCATATGAATAGAAGCTTTATCTTTGTCCAGATATCAAAACAGTTTTAAATGTTCCTTTTTCAAGATATCAATTTCAGAAAATTTTATCAAAGAAATTTAAAATCTATGGGTGAATTTTAAGACTTGCATCACTAAAACATTATTATCTAAACCAAAATTTACAACCTAAAAATATTTTCTGGCATTTAATAGCCTGATGATCCGTAAAAAAATATAATGAATCAATTAAATAAATCAAGATCCGTTTATTTATGATATGTGCAATAAAAAAACACTATGTTCACGCCTATTTCATGCTTTCGTAAAGGTGGATTTGTCTGAAAGAGGAAGTATTTCTGAAGGAAACAGCGGAGAGATTACTAAAAGCTGGTCTTTCTCTAAACGAACACAGTTTCAGGTGAATATACTCTCGTGCACTTAACCAAATCTAAACTTAAACATTGTCTCTTTTTAATTAAATGTAGAAAGAAACTTGCGGCAAACAGAATCTATTTATTTAGATAAAGGTATTTTTTCTTAAAATTCTCTAATGGTATTTTAAAATAGAACAAGAATTTATGCAAAAAAATATATCGTATGAGTATTTTATCTAGAAGAACAACATGTAAAATTAATGATAAAAATTTTGAGATTTACATTTTTTCACGGTATTATTTTTGTGTCACAAAAGATGAAAAATATTGTATGTGTGTTCACAAATGTGGCAAATAACAATAAGTTCTGACTTCAAATAGAAAAGTCATTTTTTTCTTTTTTTGCAAATAGTTTTCACAAAAGTCAGCTAATCTTTCTAAAAACAAATACAAGTCATATGGAACAAAAATTCAAACACTCACTGAGTTGCTATGCCATTCTTTCTCAGTCTGACACATTCAACAACTTTATTTCTTTAGCTCACTCGTTCTTTCATAGACTTTTGAAAGAATGAGAGCGTTCTTTCTGACATCCAACTTTGCTTGAATCTTTGTCCTTACCTTCCTCTGCCAACAGTCTTTTATAAGTTCTTTCTTTTGACACTTTCTGTTCGTGACACACACACCCACACACACACACACCAAATATATTTAACTTGTGAGAAACATTCCTATCAATATGTTGAGAAAATTTTTGTCTTTTTTTAATATATGATGATTGTATCTGAAATAATATATTTTCGTTTCATTGCCGAAATATTTCTAAACTAAAAACAGAAATGCTTAGATTTAGCGCAGTAACTTAAATGGAAAACATGTGTATATGAAATTAGGAAATATTATAAAACAAACTTTTATTTGAAATATTCTTAGTTGTTTTTATTTCTATATCTACATCTGTAATCCGATGGTGTCGGATTACGCATTTTCGATATTTTTGATGAACTCTTTATTTGGTTAAGCAATAGTATAAATCATTAGCATTTTTGAATTTATATAACCCATTTGACGCCCGAAAATAATTCTTGGATGGGCGTGAATTGTTTTGGTGAGCAAAATGAATTCTGTAGATAGAGAAAGAAGGATTGTTTTAAAAAACAAAAAAAAATGAAAAGAAACAACAACAAAAAACAGTTTGTTTAAGATTTTAAAATTGAATTTGGAAGGAATTCTCAAGATACATGATTCTTCTTGATGATTTAAAGGAAAGCATCCCACGTGAAGAACAATATAGATTTTTCAGCCAATAGAACACAAATATCACAAATTAAAAATAATAGTTTCCAATAACCTAAAATGATATAAAGGGCAATTTATTTATGATGTAGGGTGTGTTCTTATTTGGTGGATTTAATAAAACCTACGTTCAGTCATGCCTTGTTATTCCTCCTTTAATGAATTGCTAAAAGATTTATTAGGGGAATTATCAACGGATTTCCTTTCATAAGAAATAGATTTCAAACTGAATTTAATCTATTACCATCCCTCAACTTTGACAACAATCAGCCAAATAGATCTATACATTTTAAACATTCACATATATATTGCAGTTAGTAACACTTGGCCTCTCATCTTACTTAAACATAAGTATGTGTGTTTTTCACGCAGCTATAGCCTGTTCTGTTTTACATACACAATGACACATGAATATAAACATGAACTTTGCACACAAATCTACATGAGTGTCCATTTTACATAAATATACACCAGATTCATGCATGTATCATACTTATCTTTCTTGTTTTGTTTTTTTTTACTCTTGTGTATCCACGCTTTATTAACTTTTGAAAAAGAAAATCGATATTTTCTTCTTATTTTCACAAAGCCGTTTATTTATTTTATTGAAAACATTTGAAAATATACTTCATAAGAAAATCATCATTGGGAATTGCAAAAAGTGTTAGATAACGATTCTAAAACTTGATTCAAATTATAATTCATTTAGTTGTAAAAAATCATTAAAATCCTAATAAATCAACATAATATTTTAGGCCGGAAACCCGTCCTCTATCGTTATTATTTTGGAAAGTGATTTGAAATCTATGACAGAGAAAGAATATTTAAATGTACGCCGTTTCGAAATCTTTATTATTGCCATTTAGTAATCAGTCTAATCCATACTGCGGGCCAGATCCTGCCTGCGATGGCCTAGCGCCCGGCACGCCACTTTTATCACAAAAGAAAATCCGGCCCGAAAACCTTTGCCTTAGTTTTTGTGAGCACCTATTATTTGATTCCAAATTTTTTCACACATATGTGAGAAGCTCAAAACTTTGGTGTCATTTCTTTATTGTTTTATTTTTTGTGTCTATGAACTGGTTTGAGGAAGGCTCAGTTGGCTAATGATCTTTTTATACATTTTCCACGGCTTCTTGCTTGAGCCCTGAAGACGTAGACATAGTAAAGAAGTTTGCCTCCAGTTTTGCAGAAGTCAAGTCAATGGCTGTGGAATGCAAGTTTTTCACTGCCTCCTTTTGTCTTTTCATTGGACGAGGCACCTTTTCTCCTGCATATGGACTCGTGGAGCTTCAGTGCAAGCACACGTTTTTTTTGCGACCTCGTCCTCCCTTATAATAATTTTCCAACATATTTCGCATGTTCGACGCATCGTTGATCTGTTTCACAGTGCCTACTCTTGCGAGCAGCTATTCCCCAAAGTGAAGTATACGAAGTCTAACCGTCGATCCCAACCCTCGGCTTCTGGTTAAGAACATACTTCATTTTTCATTATCTATCTATCTATCTATCTATCAATCTATCTATCTATCTATCTATCTATCTATCTATAATAAATTATTCATTTTAAGAAATTTAATTTGTCTCTCCGGCCAGCGGACTGCTCCCTATAGTCACATCTGGTCTTCCCTCCTGAAAGGTTTCCTGACCCTTGTCTATGGCTATATACAAGAATACAGGTAGATCTACGATGAACAGAAGAACAAACGAAGTGCATTAGTAACAAAAATACTTATGAGATGGACATTTATCTAGGATGTGCGTTGTGGTGCAGTGGCGATCCGAGTTCGTATTCCATGTGAATTACACACAAATACCCTTGGGAAAGGTTTTAATCCGTCACTTCCCTCCAGTTATGGGTCAAATAACATGACAGATTGAGTTCTATAGCCTTGGATGGCAAACAGTCTACCGCAGAAAGCAATAGCAACCTACTGCGGGATAATCTTCTACCCAGTCAGTCATGTCTCGAAAGAGACATGATCTCCCAACGCGTGTATCACGTATTGTACTTAACTGACTGATTTATCTACCGTATTTTTAATACAAAATAAATTGTTTATTTATCATCAAATAATTTGCTTTGTGTTTACGTTTGTCATTTAAATAAACTAAATTGAAGACATTATCTGCTTATTCAAGATATTTCCTGGTTATTCCTGCTTATTCCAGGTTTACGACCCACCTATTATTCACACTTTATCAAATTTAAAAGTAATTAAATCCCTATTTATTCGAATCCGGAATTTATTCTTTACAAGAAAAAAAAAATTAAACGCGTTATTATATATTCGTGCATTTACAATGTTCGTGTTTTTTTTTTTCTTGCATTTCTAAATAGAATTGTGTGTGTTTAGGATTGCGGCGTTACCATTACCGTGTGTAATAAAAGTTAATCTCTCATTCCCGCGAGGAATAAAAGTTAATCTCTCATTCCCGCGAGGAATAAAAGTTAATCTCTCATTACCGCGAGTAATAAAAGTTAATCTCTCATTCCCGCGAGTAATAAAAGTTAATCTCTCATTCCCGCGAGTAATAAAAGTTAATCTCTCATTCCCGCGAGTAATAAAAGTTAATCTCTCATTACCGCGAGGAATAAAAGTTAATCTCTCATTCCCGCGAGTAATAAAAGTTAATCTCTCATATTAAACGAATGTAATCCCGAATTCTGCTAATTACTAACGGCCTGTTTGTGTGTGGCTTTAGAATTTTCTCTGAATGTAGATTCTACATTTTCGCTAGATTGCAGGAGGCTCTCTTTCCTTTTCCGCTCTCGGCTGTGTTATGAAGAATATACAAATATATAATAGTAATAAATCGTTTGGTTCAAAATTCCTAGCACCTGAAGAACGCCGGAGTGTACAACAGCCGAAACGACGTACAAATGAGAACAAAGATGAGGACAATAGTCCGAATACTGTAAATACTGGAAATACTAGGTTATCTAAAAAAATATAGACAGATACAAAAGGAAAATCTGCAATATATTCGATCCTGACCTGGCCAGTCAATATCTTATCGACATGATGTGGTTTCCCTCTCACTTTTCAACAAGTATTTCCATGACAACTGCTCTGACGAGCATTGTTTCCTTTGTTCCCTGATCGCAAAGTATTTACGCGTGCTTCTAGATTGGCATCAAGTTCCCACTATTTTATTGTTGAAATAGTAAAACGTAAACACACTTCTACTCTAACAGTTTCTTTTCCCGCACTTTCCTTTTGTAGAAATATCTTCCGTTTGCTTACTTTGCTCTCATCTACAATATCTAAAGGTTTAAATGCAGCGGCAGATAACAACATTTATCTGTTTGATTCCTATCGGTCTCTTATCTTTTCTTCGAAATCACCTGTACCTTGTTTTTTCTCTCGCTGTTACTCCTCCACACCAGTGGCGGTCCTGCTTTGCGTTCGGTGAAATAATTATAAGAATCTATCTATCTATCTATCTATCTATCTATCTATCTATCTATCTATCTATCTATCTATCTATGTGCGTGTGTATGTATGTATGTATACACACATATAGATAGAAGTATTTTAATGATATGTTGCTTTATTTAACTTTAATTAAAATTTTAAAATTTCTATGTATAAAAAATGTTTTAGTCGATGTGTTTCCATTAATTATTTTTATATTGATATTTATATCAGTCTTTTCAAAATTCAGTCCCAAGAAAGAAAATCTATGGCGTACATGATGAGAAATGTCATCGTCTATTATTCAATATTATTAAAGAGTAGTCGAATGGAACCAAGAGAAAATACTGAATAATAGTCTTCTTCTTCTTCTTCTCCTTCTTCTTCTTCTTCTTCTTCTTCTTCTATTGTGTGCTATGTCCCTTCAGAACGTAGGCGATCATAGCCTTCTACGTCTTCCTATCCCTGGTAGTTCTTAGTACGCTTTTCCTGTTACCCAACCCAAACCCTGCTCTGCCATCCACCTGCTTAAGCCCTTCAAATATGTTATCCATTAATTTCCCTGTCTCCCTTTCCCTCTATCTGACCTGTGAGTTTCAGATTCTGCAAGTCTTCTGTCCTCATCACATGTCCCAATAACTTCAGCTGTCTTTTCCTGGTGCTCAGTATTAATTTCCTTTTCGTTTTCATTCTTTCCAAAACCCAACATTGCTCACAATTCTTGTTCCATGGTATCCGCATCATCCTTCTGTAGAACCACATTTCGGTTACTTCAATTTTATATTCATCTTTAATAATGTTGTCCAAAATTCACTGTCATAATGAAGCACAGATATCACATAGCAATCCAGAATTCTTGTCTTGGTTTCTAGTGAAATTTTCCTGTCCTGCTTCACTTCTGGAATGCGTCCTTCGAATCGCACTGTCGCAATTTCCATCTTCCGTGAGAATACTTCCCAAGTACTTAGATTTTTGTACTTGCTTGATTCCCCAAACTGTAATTGGCAGTAATATCCCCAAACTGTAATTGGCATTTTGTGCTCCTCCGTTTGCTAATCCAAATATACTTTAATTAGTTTTTTTTCTAACTGTACTGAATTATGTAAAAAAATAAAAAATACTAAGTGACTAATTTTTTGCATTTGAAAATAGCTGTTGACACTCCACTGTTTTAATGGACATAAATATAAAAGCAAATCAATGATATAATTTATCATTATGATTCGTAAAAATCTCAATACAATTATTCAATCTGTATTTTTATTTTCTATTGAGATTTTTTATTGTGGAATCAATACTAGATGTACTTTGAAGAATTAGTTTTGTTAATTAGCTTAATCAATTTATATTAATGTATATATTGAAGATTACCTGTTCACAAATCATGCCTTTATCATTTACATATAATTATAATTACAATTCAAATAAACGGTATGAAAGTTTTATTATTTAAAACAGCAACACTTATCCAAAAAACACTTCCAAAACAAGGTCACCCTGACCTTTTATGAATTTAAAAAATTCCCAGTTAATCTTGATTGTTCGTCAATCCTTTAAAAGCTTATTTTCCCTGTTTTCCGACGACCTTTTTTACTTTGATTTCTATTGCCTTTAACTAATTGTTTGCAGTTTTTTGAATTGACACAAAAGGCGTAAAACAATCGCTTCACTGAACTCACATTCTTTGATTAGAAATTTGACTTTGAGTCATTTTCTTTCTCTTTCATTCTATCGTATATGTGCATATATATATATATATATATATATATATATATGTGTGTGTGTGTGTGTGTGTATGTGTGTGTATATGTGTGTGTGTTTCTACATATATGTATATATGTGTCTATATATATATGTACATATTTTTACATATATGTGGAAGTCTATATGCATATATGTATATGTGTGTTTATGTATGTGAAAGTATGTGTATGCATGGATAATGAATTAGGATTGAGAATTTTGAATATTTTCATAGCCAACTCTTTTTGCATGGTTTATGTAAGCTTTCTTTTTCACATCTATCTATCTATCTATCTATCTATCTATCTATCTTATTCTGTTCATGTTTATCTATCTATCTATCTATCTATCTACAAAAACTTAACGAACCTTTTAAAAATATGCTAAATATTAAATAATCAATACCAAGAGAACTCTTTAAAGTTCAAACAACTAAAAAAGAAAAAAATACGTTTTCTTTTCTTGCATTGAGTAAAGATTTAAATGATTTCTCTTTCACTTTTTTTGTTATCTCTTTGTAAATAATGTTAAATTAACAAACACATTAAATATAAACTCGAGAACTAAAAGTACACAAAATCGATTTTAATTATACAAAATATGTTATTATACTAAAATACTCACATTTTTCTTAAAAGAACGTTATTTTTTTATTCATATATTTATTTACTGCAAAAACACATCTACACATTTCCTTTTATTTATTATACGATTATATTTACATAGCGGTGTTTGTTTAATTTCCGTTGATGAAATTTTTCTTCAGTGATTTCTTTTACACGCTCTGTTTGTGTCAGTGCTTGATGTCAACCAATGGCAAATTTCGTTTGTCAATAATTTATAACTTCATTGTTTTTTTCTCTATCTTTTCGTTTTATTTTGCATCATTTTATACATTTGATTCGTCTTTAAAGCAAACACGATTTCACAATATTCAGCAATTGTGCCCTCTATTCTTGATTTATTTAAAAATTAATTACATTGTGTGCTTTCACGGTTACAACATACATAAACTGACAGCTAATCGTCCTCTATTACGAAGTTATTTCAGAATATCTTGCAAAAAAGAATCAGTGGTATTTTTAGAAGTAAGTGATAAATAATTCTTAATCTGGCCTAGAATCATAACGGAACTGTGAAAAAGTACACAATGGTCCTGAATTTCAACGCATTTTGTCCATCGTTACTTTAGTTTCTCTAATATTATCACAAATTCTGATCTTAGGTAAACTTTCCAGCACCCTCTCATATGTATTTGTATATCGTTCTCAAAATTATTTTTCTTACTTTGGTCCTTATGATAAAGAATGTAAGTTTTATGCTAGTCGAAACTATACATCCTCCTGACAACGAATTGTTTTACATTCTAATTCTGGAAGCCATCTATATGAAAAATCACAACCGACATTAAACAACATTTATTTTAGAAAAAATGTTCTAAAATGAATATAATAAGCTTTAAAATATCGAAGTTATTATTTTTGGAAGGAAAACACAATAGTTTAATGCAAATGAATTGTAATTGTTATAGAAAACCAGAATAATTTAATTACATTCTTTGCAGCATATAATTTTGAAAGTTCAGTCGCCTTCTTACGCAGATACTCCAAGTTCCTAATGGTTAAGCCACAAGTTATTCTTAACTGACAACTTTTTATAAATGACAATTTCATTAATAATATCATAACAATGAACGCCTGTTTATATATATATATATATATATATATATATATATATATATATATATATAATTTATCTGTATATTCAAATAAAACATAGCGGGGAAATAGCAATTTTCAACATGTCATTTTAAGACATGATTGCAGACACGGAAAAGAATCTGCAGGACCTCCTACCGGAGATAGCTGAAGAGAGTGACATGAAGGGATTACAAATAAACTGCAAGAAAACCGAATGCATGGTCATCAGCAAAATAGAGCAGCCCAAAGTGCAAAATACAGGTGGGGGTGTTAAAATCAAGCAGGTACGAAAATTCAAATATCTGAGAAGTGTTCTAACTGAAGACGGAAAGTGCGACACAGAGATCCAAAGGTGAATTGGCGTGGCGAAAAACGCGTCCCAAAAGCTGAGTAAAGTATTAAGACACAGGAAACTTTCACTAGAAACAAAGAAAGAGTACTGGATTGCTATGTGATGTCAGTTCTTCAATATAGCAGCAAATATTTGACAATATCATCAAAGATGAAGAGAAAACTTGAAGCAGCTGAAATGTGGTTTTACCGAAGGAATCTGAGGCTATTGTTGACCGAGCATGTGAGCAATGACGAGGTTTTGAAAATGATGTAAACGAAAAGGAAACTAATATTGAGCATCAGGAAGAGACAACTAAAGTTCCTGGGACATGCAATGAGGAAGGAGGGCTTAGAGAAACTGATACTAACAGACTTGAGCAGGTGGATGGCAGAACGGGGTTGAGAGACGTTACAGGAGAAAAGGATAGTGAGACGTGGAATGCCATGATCGCCTACGCCCTGAAGGGTCAAGGTACATAAAAGAAAGAAGATTAATATTAAAAGAGAATGAGGAAAGATTCTAAGCTTAGTAAAGTAAGGTGTTTGAAGGTAATGGGTTTATCAAGTTTAAGCTAACGAAATTTTAGTAGTAATTTCCTCTTTGGTAGTGGGAGGTATGTGGCTTCACCCTTGAGTAAGTAGTGGTAGGTAGTGGGGAAGTAACTGCTTGGCCAAATTTTTAAAAAACCTAATTGTGACTAATTGGAAGAATATGATAATTATTGTAATTTATACTCAATTCTATGACGACACATGATTTGGTATTGAAATTTCGAAATTTAATTTTTTCTGTCAAGTATAGATTACATCTATCTCTTAAGATATTATGAGTCCTAGCCTTGCCTGTGAGCTTCTATTTTATCTGTGGATTTAAATTATTTTTTTAATTCCCAGTACTTTTTAGAAAGGTTTGTTTGGTATCTTAAACTAGGGTTGGTGAATGAGTGCATGTGGGTATAAAGCCGTTGCCCCAATTATATATATATATATGTGGAAAATGTCAATGTGCACTCCAGTACTCGGCAACGGTGTATATAATATAGTTGTGTTTGTGTTCAGCTATCTGTGTACCTTTTACCGTTGTTCTAATTCGTATAATGTTTTTTGAACTCTAGGATCGAAACCAATGTAAAAATAATGGATCCCTAAAATATCTTGTTAACCAATTTCCTTAAAATGGGGCGATTTCAATTATTTAGTCAATTTCTGAGCCACATTCAATGAGACTTTCACTCACTACACAACAGATCTCTTGACCTTGCTAGTCTCTACCGACTCCTGTGAAAATGATCCCTTGTATTCATAAGTTTTTAACAAATTTATTTCAATAAAATAATTGTTAACCATATGATATACATTATATATACTCTTGAAATCACTGATTAATATTAGCATTTTTTGTATCTAAACTTATTTATGAATGGAATTTTGTCTGTGTGTGTGTGTGTCCGTTAACTATAGACTCCGAAACGGCTGAACCGATTTTCTTGAAAATTTTACACAGTTGGGCTATAAGCGTCTGCGAGTGTTCTTAGCTAGGTTTTGTGTCGAGGTGCCCCCTATAAATTGATAATCGAAAAAATCGGGTTATAGAAGGAGTGGTCCGATTTTAATCAAATTTCATACACTCATAGACAAAGACATAAAAAACGATATTCAGAAGTTTCAAGGTTGCAGTTCTTACAATAATGCAGAAAATCCATGATATATATATATATATATATATTGAACATTGTTTTTACCGATACTCGTATTTAAGTAGATATTCTGTTTTTAATTAAACAGTATTTTTATATTTATATCTACCGGCCTGATTATTTACGATAATTTTTTATTACGAAAATGTGTGCTATCCAGCAGGATTCGAACCTGCGACCCCTATTACATAGGGGAAGCATACCATTTGATCTGGTACCGTCTTCACCACTCGACCATGAATAGCCTCTTGATCAGACGAGGTTTTTATCATGCTTATATAACACAATTTTCGATTCACAGTAAACAAACATATCTGCTCTGAAATGTATCGTAATGTCAACAAATTCATTCATGGTCGAGTGGTGAAGACGGTACCAGATCAAATGGTATGCTTCCCCTATGTAATAGGGGTCGCAGGTTCGAATCCTGCTGGATAGCACACATTTTCGTAATAAAAAATTATCGTAAATAACCAGGCCGGTAGATATAAATATAAAAATACTGTTTAATTAAAAACAGAATATCTCCTTAAATACGAGTATCGGTAAAAATAATTTTCAAAATAATTCATTACAAATTGTCGCTTGCTTATAACCAAATTTCGTTAAAAATTAGTAAATTTCCGTATATATATATATATATATATATATATATATATATATATATATATATATATATATATTTAAGGCAAGATGTTTGTGTGTGTGTCTGTTTATCTGTCTGTATGTTCTTTATACAAATCCACAATTTTTTGTCCTATTTTCACCAAACTTCACACAAATATACTTTAGGCTGAATCTGAGCTCCAGGACCATAGATTAGTTTTAAAGCTTTCATTACACACGAGTAACGCCGGGATATACTGCTAGTCATAATATAGAATTAATAATTTTTTGAGAAAGAAATTTTTTCAATAATAAAATGTTATTTAAAAGTTGTTAAACTTCTCACTCTGTTAAATGGTTTCATTGTCTACAGAAGAAAAATACGAACAAATATTAATTTAATTTGTTTTTGCTTTTCAAACTCGCAACTAACACTTTAAAAATCTTTCAGAATTTTTTCTTATTTTTCCTAATTTTTTCTCCTAATAAGCGAATAAATATAATAAAGCTAATGAGTTAAAAAGAAAAAGGAAAAAACATAAAAAACTTCTTGACGGAAACAAAAGCGTTCAGTGAAGAGTTAGTGTTCCGAACGCAGATCAATCATTGTGGCGAAAAGTAAGGAGAAAATTAGTATTTACTCGAATAGTAATTCGAACATTGCTCTCCGGAGCCTTAAGTTTCCTTTGAGTGGCCGACAGGGAGAAATGAATACTTCTTCAAGTTTCTACAGATAATTCATCACGAGAAAGTTCGTATTAATTCCATTTTCTTTGGCATGAAGAGTCATAATAAGATCTATTTCTCACACTTTCCTCGGGAGACTTCAAAAAATAGGAAGAATTTGGTTAGAAAGCAGAAATCAAGATGCAGAACTCTTGACAGATACATCTGTCTTAATTTATGTCCTAATAAATCCTTTTCTATATATTTTCTTCATCCTGTCTGATCAAGTCTCTCCACAAATCCCTGTCTTTTGTTCTGTGAGTAACTTTTGACACTTTATCCTTGCTATTTTTTCGTTATTCTACGTCCAATTAATTCAAACTATTTAAGTCCATAACTCACTGATTTCTACTGCCGCTCTTGTGTTCAATATGTACTGTTAGTGTGAAATTCTCTATGCCTTTTTTCCTTGTTATTCTTACCAGAAGTTCCAATTACCATTTTTTAAATGCAAGTATCAGTTTCTTTGTAGTTATTACTTTTCATAAAACCATTTTCTTACTAATATGTTTAATCCAGAGTATTTTCACATGTATCGATAGAACCATATTTCTTTCGCTTCAAGATTCCTTTTTTAACATGAGAGAAATTTGTCCACCTTTCACTGAAAAATAGGAGATTAAATATTACATAATATTTCAGTATTCATTTTCTTTTCCCTGAAAGGTGTTCCTATTCAATTGTGCAATTAGATTTCTAGAGTTTTGTTTGCTGTTCGCTCTGTTTGAGGGATATTCGATGTTGAATCTTACAGAAAAAAGCACAGTTTATGTAGATATATAATGAATATAACGGTTAATCCTAGACTTGAACAAGTTAAGATTGTTGAACAGATTCCGACGTATATAAATAAGCTATCCAGTACCTGCATGATTTGGACAATCAAAATAGTGGCTTAATCCTTTAAATATTTGCTTGTACTGACGTACATGCTTTCTGTTTTCTTGCATTTATGTGTTAGTCCTTGATTATATTTTTTTCTTATTAGATTGTCTAAGATTTATTTCGGCTTTATTTCCAGTTTAGCCTAAATACTCTAGTGTCTTTTTCAATATACCCTGTTCTTTCAGGACATAGTTGGTCATGACTTTCCACATTTTCCTATCCCTGGTGGTTCTTAGCACGCTTTCTCCTTTTGCATCTTGCAAACATCGTTCCGTCATCCACCTGATCAGGTCCTTCAAATATCCGCTGTTTTCCCCTGTCTCTTTTTCCCTCTATCTGGCCTGTTAGTATCAGGTTCCTCAAGCCCTCTTTCCTCATTGCATGTGCCAGGAACTTCAGCTGTCTTTTCCTGATGCTCAGTATTAATTTCCTTTTCGTTTCCATCCTTTCAAAAGACCACTTCATTGCTCACATGCTCGATCCATGATATTAGCAGCCTCCTTTTGGAGAATCCCATTTCAGTTGCTTCAAGTTTTTCCTTCATCTTTGATGATATTGTTTAGCATTCACTGCCATATTGAAGAACTGACAGCACATAGCAATCAAGTACACTCTTCTTTGTTTCTAGCGAAATTGTTATGTTTCTTAATACTTTACTCTCTCCTGTGTATGTATCTGATATTATGAAGATTATAGCCACCAGAAATCGTCTTGAGTATGGTGATAAACTACCCCGGAAGTGACACTTTTTATCGCAAAGTTTAGAAGAGCGTAGAAGCACCTCTTAATTAATGTTGTTTTCATGTCCCCCCTGACCCGGAGTGGGAGGAACTATCAGGGTTCCATCTATGGAAAAATAGTTAATATTTGCCATTACTCTCTGCGGTAGACTGGTTGCCATCCAAGGATATAGCACCCAATCTGTCCTATTATTTAACCAATAATTGGTGGGAAGAGATGGATTAATACCTTTCCTAAGGGTATATGTGCGTAATTGTATGCAGGGAATTCAACTGGAATTCGAACTCGGCTTCCCGATTTGTCGTTCCGACTCGATGTGGCACCACAACGCACATCCACATTCATAACATTAGTAGAAATTAACTAACAGTTTAACAGAATCTATAATATTTACCATAGCTTATATGCAATAAAAAATCTTCATTTCCTTTGCGTAAATTCTTGTAGAAGTGTAGCTAATACAAGGTAGAGAAAATAAGTTATCAAATCTTTTAGTTTGAATGGCACTGACAGGCATTTTAATATAATTGAATCAAGTCTCCATCAATATCATTTGTTTTAATGTCTTCAGAAAGTGTTGATATTGACCTCATCAAATGAAAGAGAGAAATAAGAAGCCATCATCTAGTGAATTATGAGCTTGATCTTCCATAAAAGTTCGGGAAAAAAAATTTTTTTTTCAAAAATTAAAATCAAGAATTTTTATTATTCCATAAATTTTACAAATATACTCTTGGTTATATTAACACCATTTTAAGGCTAATTTATTTCTCGCGTTTTCAGTTGTAAAATACTTGAATAAAAACAAATATATACTTATAAAATCCTATATATATATATATATATATATATATATAT
This sequence comes from Ascarosepion bandense, assembly GCA_037127315.1. NCBI lineage: Eukaryota > Metazoa > Mollusca > Cephalopoda > Sepiida > Sepiidae > Ascarosepion > Ascarosepion bandense. The sequence continues at coordinate 1,514,722 of JBBBDQ010001492.1, forward strand.
ATATATGTGTGTGTGTGTGTGTGTGTGTGTGTTGTCATGGCGGCATCACCGACAGACTGAATGAACTCTTCCAACCATTACTTATACATCGCCTCACAAGAGGTGAGAGGGAGAGTAGCCTGCGGAGAGCGCCCTCAATGCGGCCCGAAATCAGCGGAGAGTCGGTCTACGAACCCTGCTACCTTAACAACCATTACGAATCCCTGTGGCCGAGGTTCGAATCATAGTATTCCATACTAACTCGCATTATCGTTTCTACTAACCAAGTCCCAAGCATTGTATTTCTATGTTCAGACAAGTGAACAGAGTTTACACCCTTTGAGACCATGAAAGAAAAACTTTTATGGTCTTAAAGGGTGTAAACTCTGTTCAAATCTTCTGCACATCCAAGCGCTTTCGCCTATTCTTTTAGCCATTACATACGAGAATTTTTATTTTTCATTTTTAACCGGATGTGTGTTTTTATGCATTGCGTTTGAATGAAGGATTTATCTCCGAACACAGCTATCAGATTCTTATTATGTTCGTTATTAATGTTACTGAGTATTTATATTAGGGCTTTCATTATTTTTTATCTCTTAAAAATGTGAATGAGGTTATTATATTTGTACTTTTTACTAGTGAATTTCAGATGAAGTCTGGTAGGTTTTCGTGTGTGTTTTAATTAGTCCTAATCGAGCTACAGTGGGGTAAGGGTCAAGTAATTCGTTTTGCTAGGCATATAACAATATGACCAATATACTTATTCTTGAGTTTGGTTTTATACACATACACGGGCATATTATTGCTGTAAACTTTATATTTAGTGGGAACTGGTGTTAGACTAAATTTTCGTTGTTTGATTTAAAACAGTGAAATGAATATTATGAATAATGACCAAAATCTTATTAAGTAATATCATAAAATCGAATTCTTTTTTTAATCTAAATAAAATTTTCAATTCAGGGGCTAACTTTACCTAAGCTGTATGTTAGCGTGTTTTGACGTTCTGTAATTGGAATCCTACATAAAACTTTTAAACTTTTTCGAAAATAGTGCGGTAGAAACTTTTGCACATACACAGTAATCGGAATGTGTGTATGTTTTCGTTTATGTTCGTTAATATATATTTAGGCGTACGATTGCCATCGACTTGCCCAAGAGAGAAGAAATACCTGTTGGGTCGAACGAGAAATTCCCTTGATATTTTACCAATGACCTAAACAGATCAATCAACAGAGACAGAAGTCGCTTCCAATAAAATGATAACCTACATCCGATAGATTATATTGATTTCAGACAGATTTACGTTTCTGCCTCATGCATGCGTAGATATTACTGCTTCAGTTTATGTAAAGACTCAGAATAACGCTAGCGGATTTTCAAGGAAGGTAGAAATGCATGTAAACAACAGACGGAGAGGGGGGTCAATATAAAGTGACAACCAAATCTGCGCATGTACCCTGAAAATAAGAAATAGCTGCTTACTAACGTAAGATTTCTTTCTTTTTCGTGGAACTCATTTTTGTCTAATTTAGACTTTTGTTTCAGTAGCTGTTAACTCCTTGGAAACATTTGAGAAACGAATTTATAAAATTTTGTAAACGAGTTTTTTCTTCTTTTCTTTTTTTTATAGCTTTTGTCAGTTTTATTGAAGTCGGCATGGGCTTTAATGCGATTTTCACATTATTTTCAGTAGACTGTCTCTCGCTTTCTAGATGTCCAGAAAACTCGACATATATTATAGATTCAGCTGAGTCGTTTTGTATTGTCCCTTAATAGTTGTTGGTCTATAAATTCAACCCTTACAACCTCAAACATGAATAACTTCGAGCCACTATGCAGGCTTTGTTAACGTATGATGCCAGTACCTGGACATTAACTAAAATACACGATGTATGGTGAGGTATTGAAGATTATCACAATGCGGTTAATAAAATAAAAAAACGGCACCAACCATCACACACACACACACACACACACACACACACACATATATATATATATATATATATATATATATATACCATAAACACACACACATAATGCTCTAAAACACTTACACACACACACTCACTACAATTAACGACAGCAGTAGCAGAGAAAGATGACCATTCGTTGAAAGGCACGATTCAAGGAGGAACTCGAAAACAATCTCTCCGATCATTCTGAAGATGAGATTTTGATCTCGAAATATTAATGTATAATAAATAGGTAATACTCAACAACTTCTTAACCTTCCTTTATTTTACTAAACTCATTGTAATAGCCTTTAAGACCTAACCATACACCTGATATACACAATGCTTCAAGCAAATTGCAAACCTTTCCTAAAATACATGAGTGTCAGTTTGATGGACCCTGATTCTGAAAGACTAAATATTTCTTGAAATACAAATACATATAAATCACACCTCTATGAACTCATCCCTGATATTTCTACTATCTTACTTGAATTCAGAAAGCGTTTTGCAGGACATTGTTGGCAAGAAAAACAAGAACTTGCGGGTCGTCTACTGCTCTGGACAACTAATACCTACTGGTTTAAACTTTCTGAAGTCAGTGGTCAGAAAGATGCAGCCAGTAGTTATTGCTAAATATCCGGTGTATTTAAGACTTCCGTGGACAGAAAAGGTAAAAAACCAAGTAGGTAAATTTCTTCAAATGTGCAGAAGTGTTATTTTCCTGCCGAGATGCGTGTTGCGTTTGGTACTCGTTCTGATTTAGCTTCAAGTTGTGGGAAAGAAGTTCTGTCTCACTTATCGGATATATTTCTCAGGATACTGTTTATTTTCTTATTACTGTATCTCTTTGTCCTTTCTTATTCTCTGTTATACCTTTTTATCTTCTTTCTTTCTCTTCATTTATCTTTTTCTCTTCTTTCTTCTTTCCATTAATCAATCGTCTACTTTTTCTTTATCCTTGATTTTTTTTCTATTATTTAATGTTCTTTTTAAATGAGCAAGAAATTTATGTAAATAACAGTTACAAACGTCTATTGTAAATATGGATATGTGAGCGTCTATGTAAAAACTTTTTAGGGCATTTTTGAGGAACAACTGTTGTACCATTTGTGTCTGAAGAGCCGCAATATGCGGATAAATATGTACTACCCATTGTAATAATCCTAAATCTTTTCTAATATATATATATATATATATATATATATATACATACACGAACTAAAACTAAAAGTGACCCAAAGCAGACCGCGGTTTCACTCGCCGGATCATTAGGGCAATATATATATATATATATATATATATATATATATATATATTATATTTTACAACATGTACAATTTTTTTTCTCTATCCACTACAAATTGTACATTTTGTTTCGAGACATTGGATTGCAATGTCACATCAGGTGGTTTGGAAAGGAATGGAAGACATCTTTTCTTATATTTGGGAGTTGTGTGTGGGATGTTGGCGGGGGTTAGCGATAAGGGAATAAGTCTTGTAAATTATCCGTTAGAACTTTGAAGAAAATGAGGTAAGTAGGGGATATAGTTGATCCATGAAAGTGTGTTTTATGACCGCCTGGCTAGCCTTTACTCTTGGGTTTTATTAGAGGGGGAGAATAAGGACGTGTAAAAGGTGGAAAAGGACGGGATTGGACCTATCTTTAATATATATATATAAATTCCGAATTCTATATTAGTTGAATTGTTTGTTTTTTTTATGTCAAGACGACAAATTTTTTTTTTCTTTCTTAACATCCACTTTTTTACAAACTTCCTGTGTATGGATTTGTTTTGGGCTCCTTCTGGTATATGAATTTTGTACCATATTTGAATTAATATTTTTTTTGTTTTGATCTTTGCTGAAAAAGCGAAAATTTTCCACTCTGAATTAGCTATTCAACTAATGTAGAATTCGGAATTATTTTGATATACTATACATATTTGGCTCCGTAAATAGATAATACTACTTACGCCGAGCCCTTCACCTGGATCATTAGTAATATTGTTAAAATTAATATGAATAGGATTAGGTTTTTGGGATTTTACCTATATGCTCATCTTTTTGGGGATTTTACAATATATATATATATATATATATATATATATATATATATATATATAGTGTGTGTGTGTGTCTGTATGTATACGTGTGATTTTCGAAAGCTGTAATGTATAGCGGCAGGAAATTAGAAATCTCATTTTGAAAAACAGTGAAGTTAGTTACATTCACATACGCACAAATACCAATAGAAAGTTATGATTCTTTTTATTCTATACACCCCAAGGTAATGGTTAAGTTGCAGAGCAGAATTTCCTTTCCAGCTTCGTTGAATAATCGGTCTAGCAGAGGAAACATTCTGATATAACACCCAATCTCATTGCTAATCACGTTATTAGTATTTGCTTGTATCTTCTCGTCTTAACATTGGCGCCATTGTGGTGTTGTGCAATCAATACACGTCTATTACCCCAGCACGGATGTTTTCATTCAGTGTCATACACTTCTAAGCAGTTGACAGCCAAAAGCATGAAATAATTACTATATGATACGTCTCGCAACCTAAAAGTAAATGTTTCGCAAATATATCATTAGTCTTAAGAATTAATTTTCAAAAGAAAAGGCATTAAACAAGGATCTTTTTTAAAGCTTGGATATTCTGTCAGCCACTGTTCGTATAAGCTATATATTAGTTTTCTATACCTTCCATATATATATATGGCGTGTACGCATCGCTCATTCAGTTGAATGAATTAGAGCACTGTAGCTATTGGGAGCGTAATATGACATGCCTTCTTCCACCGAACGCTCCGTGGCCTAGGGGTAGAGTCGCAGACTGACGCCAATTCGGTCGGGTTTCGAGCCTGGGTTAAGGAGCAATCGGAGTCTAACCGTAGCGAAACAGATCGGTCTGGGAATGAATATATTATATATATATATATATATATATATATATATATATATATATAATGGCTTATGTGAGCCGAAAGCTTAGACCTCATAAAAAAATCAACAATTACTGTGATTTTTTGTTGTCTTTCAAAGATATCACCATCAAGTATATCAGACGGTATGAACGGATCCTACACAAAATTAATAGACAGAACTTGTCTACATTATTCAATGAAACCTGCATATATATATATATATATGTGTGTGTGTGTGTGTGTATTTTATAAAAATACTTTAATCCAAACAGAAAAGTAGGAAGGTAAATCCCAAAAACCTGATCCTAATTAATATTAAAATTTTAATATTAAAAAATGATACAGGAGGAGAGCTCAATGTAATTAAAATTACAGAGCTAATATAAAATAAAATAAATTTTCAATATTCAAAATTGTTGAATGAACATATCAACATGAAATCCCTAAGAGAGATTTCACATCTCCTCAGCAACGGTATATGTTTCTAAATCGAAATAAAAATAAGAATAAAAAAAGAGAGAATAAAATATAAAAATAACAATAAAAATAAAAAACAGAAATAAAAAAATTAAAAAATAAATAAAAAATGACGGTTAAGATTTGAGAAATTTACGTCACAAAAAATGTCGGAATCAAATCGTGTCTGTTTTTAGATTTTAACTTTTAGATAAAGTTGTAAGTGATGAAATGGAGAATTTGGCTTTGTTTAGCTTTACAAAAGAAAGAGCTGTAAGGAAAAGGAAGTGGTGTTAAATTGAGAATATATATATATATATATATATATATATATATATATATATATATATATATAGTTCGGACACTTGAATCTCACTTTTCTTTAGATACTGTTGTGAATGGTATCTCAAACGAGCCATTCTTCAATTTGCATCATGTAAAGAACGCAAGAACAAATGAAATCCGATTCCCTAAAGAATTGAGAGACGCAAGAAAAGTTTTTACTCAGTGAGAAAAGAAACAAACCAGAGAACTTTTGCCACTTTTCAAAGTACACTGGAAGCAATTTCGAAAAGGGTAGTATCTGTTAGATGTGAATAGAGTTCATAGCTTAACGCCAGATTCCCTTGCTGGATAAAGAAACCATATTTATGAAGACTGCAACGCCAACATCACAATCAATGCAACTATTTATTCGCTTAGTCTTGCCTGTCATTCTTTTTACCCAAGACCCTTCAGACTAATGGTAACAAAAGAAAGATACGAAAAATATAACAAAAACAGACTGTTTATCAAAAATTTCAATTCAATCTCTACTTCGAAATAATCTACAATTTTGGAGAATTCATACATGTTTAATTAACGCCTTACTTTATGCAAAAGGAGCCTATGATTTCGAAGATATAAATTGAATTTTATCCACAAAGCTGATTAATGTGTAGAGCCTAAAATGCAGCAAAATTCATGAACGTAATTCGGATTCAATAAATATGAACAGCGCCATAAAACAGATTTAGGCACAAAATAAAAACGTTGCAACTCTTGAGCGATTAATGTCATTTGGCATTAACGTTAAATAACGTTCTTTCTCTAACAGAAATTTGAACAGCATCAGTAAAACGAATTAATATTAAACCAACGATTTGAACTAATTGAACACTTACGGATTTTTCTGGAATTCATTGACCACAGGTGGAAATCCATTCAACGAATTAGTCGCTTATATAAAATAATTAATCTACAGTTCCTTACTTTAATATTTATTTTCTGCTAGCAATAACAACTGCCATCTTTCTACACCCAGAGTTATTTGATTTAAATGCGATTTACATATATCTGGTTTACGGCCATATCACGTTGAATACACCGGTTCTCGCTCGATCACGAAACGTTGAGCCTGGTCAGTACTTAGATGGGTGACCGCTTGGGAATATCAGTTGCTGTAAGCGTTTAGTGACGGATGTGCGTTGTGATGCAGTAGATATCGGCTAAGAAACAAAATCGGTGAGCCGAGTTCGAATTCCAGTTGAATACCCTGCATTCACTTAAGCACTGGTACCCTTGGGAAAGGCATTAATCCGTCCCTTCCCTCCACTTATGGATTAAACAATAGGGTAGGACTTGGGGACCCTGCCCTTAAAACAAATCCCAAAACAAATTACCAGACACAAAACTTATATAAAAACAACAATACATTGTTGAAAGAAAAAGGTATTAGCAGCAATAAATAAATAAAATTTAGTTGGCAATACATGATCCACCTAGGTTGATATACCATTAAAAAAAACAACATATATCTTTTCTCAATATTCTAAATTTGGAATTTCAACATTTTGATGCTGTAATACTTCTTCTTTTCGTGTTTTGACGAAGAATAAACTGCGAATCAAAATAACTATCGTCTTGACAGAAATAATGAACAGCGAACACGTATATATAAAATATAAAATTATATTTTTATTATTTCTTCTCGCTGACGTGGTGCGGAATAGAAGGTGGTTGGAGTTGACTTGCTGAAGCTGCCACGGCTTCTTGGCTGGTTTTCTCCCGATCTCTCTCGGATCTCGATCTGTTCTCTGTTTCCTCCGGCTTTGGAACGTTGTTCCTATATAACCGAGCCACGCTTGGCCATTTCATCTTTTGCCACGCATATTCTTTAATTTTCAATGGTTTACGTCCTTTAACTTTGACTACGCTGTTTATCAAAACGCTTTGCATACTTTTAATGCAACGCTGACCTTGTAGTTTTCATTTACAAAAAAAAAAAGAATATATTTATCTAAATGTAAACAAACTCGTAACTTTTGAGAACAGATATCTTAACAGAATTTCGCGCGCCACCCGTGTCTGCATTCTTGACCTTTCAAAACAATACTTATTCTCATTTAATTTTGCCTGATTTGCAGTTTTCCATTAAACAATATACTCCTGGGCAAAAATGCACAAAATATAAGACCATTTTTTGTATTTCTCTTCAGCTGGAGTTTCCAGTGATTCTTTCAATGTGTTGTTTTGTTGCATTTTTTATCATTCCAAGTGCACCTACTATCACTGGCAAAACTCTTGTTTTCAATTTCCACATTTTTTCTATTTCAAATTCCAGGTCTTTATATTTTGACAGTTTTTCAAGTTCCTTGGTTGCTATGTTACAATACGCTGCACAAGCCATATCAATTAATAGGCAACTTTTATCTTTCTGGTTTTTAACAATAATGTCTGGCCTATTTCCTTCAATTTTTCTGTCTGTGTAGATGGTGTAATCCCATAGAATGGTTACATCTTCTATTTCTGTAACCGGTGTTGGGTGATGTTCATACCAGTGTTTGTTTACAGATTTTCCATAATGTTTGCACATTGCCCAATGTAAATATTGCCCAACTCTATCGTGGCGATTTTTATATTCATTTGGGGCAAGCACAGAACAGCCTGAGATTAGGTGGTCTATTGTTTCTTGGTGTTTATTACAAAACCTGCATTTTGGATCCATATTATTATGCATAATATTTGCCTGAAAGTTTCTTGTGAAAAGACTTTGATCTTGTGCTGCAAGAATAAAGCCTTCAGTTTCAGACTTTAATCCAGATGCACGTAACCATCGATGAGTATTAACTTTATCAACATTGGATTTATTGGCACGTTCTGGATATTGGTCATGCAGAGGTTTGTCTTGCCAGCGTTGTATCATCTGTTCAAGAGCTTTATCTTTGGCTTCTGTTTTGCTTTTCTACAGAATCTACTAAACGTAAATCTTGTTTCTATTTACTGCCTTCTTTTATTATTAAATATTTTTTATTTCTTTCTTCATATTTCCTTACTAATTGTATCATCCAATGCTTTGTTGTTTCTATGTATGTTAGTAAGCCACTAGTTGTTTTCTATAGGTATCGTTTGTGACCTCATAACGCAGTAGCCATTCACTCCTCGGCACGATTAACACCTTGAGTTGCGGGTTGTTGTGAGGAATTTTCCTTCTCCTAAATGGGTTGCCAAGCGACAGCTGACATAGACGCGATTGGAATTCAAAGAGAAAGACGCTGGTTTAAAAAAATTTGGGCGTAGCAACCGCCCATCGAAACAAAACTTCATTGCACTATAGTATTTTGTTAAAAACAATAATAGAAAAGAAAAAGTTGACATTCGTTGAAGTTTATTAGTGCTGTGAAATTTAAAATAAAATTATAATTTGTTCATCCACTGTATATTCAATTATTTTTTCATTAAAGTCGTTCCTCGAAAATATGGTTATCAAAATAAAATAAATTAAATAAGTAAGTAAAATCAATAAATAAATAAAAATAAATATATAAATTAATACATTAATACGTATTCTTTCTATAAAAAACATCGTAGAAACTGTTTTTCATCGTATTTAATTTTTTTTCCTGTTGTTTTGTTTTGTTTTTTGTTTTTAAGAAAATTATAATAGTTTAAAAAATTATAATTGTTTAATAAAAATGATAATAGTTTAAAAAAGCTTATTACGAAATATCGACAGCTAAAAGAAATATGAATAAGAAGAAAACTGATGATTCTATTTATTAGGATCATTTAAAGAATATTATTATTATTATGTCATTTTTCATCATATTTCGATTTCTGCTTTGGTCTCACTACCAACCAAGTCTGCGGGGAGACCTAAGGCAGGTAGTGACGTGTTGTTATGGCTCCACTTCATGTTTTTCTATCTTCCCTATCATCCCCAGCATTACATAGATAAAGTTTTCCTTAGTGTGTGGGCTGTACTTAATAAGACAATTTTTTGTATATCTCTTAAGCTGGGGTTTCCAGGGATTCTTTCAATGTGTTGTTTTGTTCCATTTTTTACCATTCCTAGTGCACCTACTATCACTGGCACATCTCTTGTTTTCAATTTCCACATTTTTTCTATTTCAATTTCCACGTCTTTATATTTTGACATTTTTTTAATTCCTTGATTGCTATGTTACAATCCGCTGGACAAGCCATATCAATTAATAGACAAGTTTTCTTCTTCTGGTTTTTAACAATAATGTCTGGCCAGTTTGCTTCAATTTTTCTGTCTGTGTAGATTGTGTAATCCCATAGAATGGTTACATCTTCTATTTCTGTAACCGGTGCTGGGTGATGTTCATACCAGTGTTTGTTTACAGCTTTTCCATAATGTTTGCACATTGCCCAATGTAAATATTGCCCAACTCTATCGTGACGATTTTTATATTCATTTGGGGCAAGCACAGAACAGCCTGAGACTAGGTGGTCTACCGTTTCTTGGTGTTCATCACAAAACCTGCATTTTGGATCCATATTATTATGCATAATATTTGCCTGAAAGTTTCTAGTGAAAAGACTTTGGTCTTGTGCTGCAAGAATAAAGCCTTCAGTTTCAGACTTTAATCCAGATGCACGTAACCATCGATGAGTATTAACTTTGTCAACATTGGATTTATTGGCACGTTTTGGATATTGACCATGCAGAGGTTTGTCTTTCCAGCGCTGTTTCATCTGTTCAAGAGCTTTATCTTTGGCTTTCATTTTCATATTTTTTGCCGCAATAGTTGGTTCTTGGCTTCTGTTTTGATTTTCTACAGAATCTACTAACTGTAAATCTTGTTTGTATTTACTGCCTTCTTTTATTATTGAATATTTTTTCTTTCTTTCTTCATGTTGTCTTACTAATTGTATCATCCAATCCTTTGTTGTTTCTATGTATGTTAGTAAGCCAATAGTTGTTGTCTTGTATGACAATTCCAGCTGAATAATACCTCTTCCACCTTCTTTACGGGATATATATAGACGGTCTACATCAGCCTTTGGATGATGCATCTTATGCTTAGAAAGAAGCTTTCTTGTTTTAGCATCCATTCGCCTGATGTCGTTTAGAGTCCAGTTTAAGATGTTAATGCTATATTGGACAACTGGGATTGCAAGGCTATTAATGGCCATAACTCTGTTCTGTGAATTTAATTCAGTTTTTAATATCATTCGTAGCCTTCTATAGTACTCTTTACGCACTATTTCTTTCATTTTTTTATGGTGAATGTTTTCGCTCTCATTTGCACCTAGGTATTTATAAGCTTCTTCTGGTTTCAATTCTTTTATTGTTACAGCAGGGTCTAAGCTAATTGAGGATGTTTCTTGTATTGATCCACGTAAAACTGTAGCTTTAGCACATTTATTCAAATTAAATTTCATTCCAATGTCTTCGCTGAAGCATTTTACAGTTTGCAGAAGACCTTCCAGCTCATTATCATTCTTAGCATATAACTTTAAGTCATCCATGTAAAATAGATGGCTTATTTTCTTTTGGCCTATTTTATAACCACATTCTGTCTTATTAAGTTGACTGGTTAGTGCTATTAATGATATGCAGAATAGTAAGGGAGATAAAGAATCACCTTGAAGTATACCTCTTTTGATGTTTATTTCATCAGACTTATAGGTTCCATTTATATGATTGAGGTAAAGGGTTGTTTTCCATATAGACATGCACTGTTTGATGAAATTGATGATGACGGCCGATATCTTGTATATATTTAAAGTCTTTAAAATCCAGGAATGTGACACACTATCGAATGCCTTTCAATAATCTATCCAGGCAGTACTAAGATTTTTCTTTGTACTGTAGCAGTTTTCCAGGATCATTTTGTTAATTAGCAATTGGTCTTTACATCCATAACAGCCACGTTTGCACCCTTTTTGTTCAAGCGGTATCATGTCATTTCTTTCTAAGAGTAAATATGTCTGTTTTGTTAAAATAGATGTTAATAGTTTATATGTTGTCGGAAGACATGTAATTGGTCTGTAGTTTTTCGGGTTGTTTGTGTCACCATTCTTGGGTAGAAGAAATGTAATTCCTTTGGTCATCCATGCAGGAATTTTAGTGGGATCGTCAACCATTTCTTGAAGTTCTTTGGCTAGTTTTTTATGTGCTGCATTTAAATAATATAGCCAAATGTTAGGAATTTTATCTACACCTGGGAATTTCCAATTGTGTGCTTGTTTTAGTGCAAATTTAACATCATCTTCTGTAATTCCAGACCATGTCTGTTCTGGTTTATTTTTCATTCGTTCTATCTCTTGCGCAATCCAATGTACTTCCTTGCTATGTTCTTTAGGGCAAGCCCATATCTTTTCCCAGAACTGTGTGACTTCTTCCATTCTGGGGGGTACTGTCACTTCAATTCTTTTTTTACTTATTTCCCTGTAAAATCTCTTTGTATCAGTCTGAAAAATCTTGTTTTGTCTGTAAAATCTTGCTCTTTTTTCATAGCGTCTTATTCTTTGAGCCATCAGTTGGATTTTTTGCTTTATTTTTTCTTTATTTGATAAGACTTCATTTTCATTCCTAATGTTATATTTTCTTATTATTATTATTATTATTATTATTATTATTATTATTATTGCGTCAGTCAGTATCAACAAACCATGATTTTTCATCCGAAAAGCAATGCCAGGATTTTTTATGAGAGATCTGCCATTGCCCGTGTAACAGGTTTCCCGTATCCACTCCACCGATGTTGACCAAGAGAAAAGGCAGGTGGGAATACAGATTGGCACCAGCATCGTCACCAGAGTTGCCAAAAAAGATAAAGGAACTTGACATCAGACTTTCTTATGAATTCTGGCTACAGTTGTAGGTTTTAAATTTAAACCTTTTCCTTTTCCCAGACCTTTTGTCACTTCACTCTGTCCTGAGGGAATGAGATGGATTAATACTTTTCCCCTAAGCGGCTTAACACGAAAGTAAATGTAATGAATTCGACTGGAAATCAATCTCCGCGCTTCGATTCCTCAATTCCAGCAGCATTTCATAATCCATTGTCCCTCCACGCAAACACACACACACACACACACACACACACACACACACACACACACACACACACACACACACACACACACACACCGCAACCTAGGTTTCATTCGGTATTTTGAGGTGATTTACAATAAATTATTGTAAATCGCCTGAAGATACCAAACGGTTGAAACCTATAAATAACACATTTTCAAACGAAAAATATTCAAAAGTTCTACAATATAGTTTCATTGAACACTTTTAATACAATTATGTACGGGTCAAATTTAAATATGGTCAAACACTAAATACACACAAACACACGCACACACACAATCATATATATATATATATATATATATATATATATATATATATATATATATATATATATGTAGTGTATCGAGGCAGCAAATAATTTTCTAAACACATATTGTTAAATATAAGAGACAATGAATGTCTACTATGTTTAATCATGAGCCGTTCTAAACATCTTATTTTGGCTTTAATTTCAGGTGAAAATAAAGACAAAAATTCTCCAACATTAAGATATTTTTTTTATTATGTTAGTTCTAAGCTTTCGGCTCCCATGAGTCATCTTCACTGGGTTTACAGAGACGTTAATATAAAAACATCCACCATCAAAGATGATTTTATCTTTCGTTGACATAAAACTTTGCTAATGTGAGCCGAAAGCCTAGAACCAACATAATAAAAAATATCTAAATGTTGGAGATTTTTTCTCTTTATTTTCACCTGGAATTAAAGCCAAAATACGCTTTAAATACAGTTTCGTTTGAAGTATGAAGAAAATTTGATTAATGTCTCAAGCATAGAATGACTGGGAATGATTCTTTGGAATGTCATAACGGTAAATTTGATTTTGAGTTTGTTAACGTGTAGCGCGATATTTAGAAAAGAATTCCTTCTTTATAGATTTAATGGAAGAACTTCAAATAGTTTTATCTCGAAATATACGTTTTTGTATTTTCCAGTGCCAGATTTCATGGAAGTAAATGTTTTAGCAACAAAAATTGAATGAAATAATGTTGTTAAGAATTCAGAACATATCGTGAGCTTCCTCTTAAAGAATATTAATGATAATTGCTTTGTGAATGCCACGTTGAATTATCCAAAGAATTTGTAACCTAATTTTTTATATCTCACTTCTATAAACTTTATATATATTTTGTACACATATGTCTTCTTTTATTTACTTAAGGTTTATTAAAAATAAAATAAATCAAAGATAGAAACTGAAATACGAGTAATCACGAAGAACAACGTTGGTTGTAATAAGAAGTCATGTCAGATAAAACAAAATAAAACATTGAAATGTTATGTTGATATGAAAATATATCCAAATCAAACAATGACTGAATTAAGGCAATACCCGGAATTCACAGAAAAAAATTTTATGTAACAATTCTTATTCTATACTCTGTGTTTATTCTGTGTACTGTGCCCTTTCATCACGCTCCACATCCCTCTATCTCATGTGGTTCTTAGCATGTCTTCTCCTGTTACCCAACCCAAACCCCACTCTGATATCCACTTGCTCAAGCGCTGCTTTCACTTGTTTCTCTTTCCTTCTATCTGAACTGCGAGTTTCACATTCTCTAAGCCTTTCTTATCATATATCCCAGCAACTACAGCTTTCTTTTCCTGATGTTTAGTATTAGTTTATTTTTCGTTTCCATCTTTTCCAAAACTCATCTTTGCTGAAATGTCATTCCATGGTATCCGCAAAATCTTTCTGTAGAACCACATTTCGGTTGCTTCAAGTCTTTCTGTAGGGGATCTTTTTACACACTCAATTGACTCGTCCAAGGTGTACTTATAATCCTACCTACAGAGAACGGGTGTGTTAGAGTGTTGTTTTTGTTAGCTTGTCAGAGTAGTTGAACTGCCGCTCGTTGGTCAGCAAGAATATAGACTTATTGCCCGGACTTACTTCTTTGTATATATTTGACTCCTTCTAACAAGTATTCCCGAATCTACTAACCCTGCACAGGTTGTATATCTTTTGTTCAATACACTTATCATTTTTTTGTGTTATTGTGTGGTTTTCTAAACAAGAATCCACAACACTTTCTTTCATCATTGATGTGATTTTCGAGAATTTGCTCCCAAATAGAAAAACAGACATCATATAGCAATCGTTTTTGTTTCTAGTAATGTTTTTCTGTCTCTCAATACTCTACTTATCTTCTGAAATACATCATTAGACATACTGATTCACCTTCCGTCTTCTGTTAGGACACTTCTAATATATTTAAATTTCTGGACGTGCTTGTTTTTAGTAGCTTTCGTCTGTAGCTAGCAATTTTTGCTATACTTTTTACTAATGACCATGAATTCAGTTTTTTGTAGTTCATTTGTAGTTCTTTCTTTCCGCTTTCTTCAACTACCTTCTGTAGAAGATTTTGTAGTTTCCTTTCGGTGACTTCTATCAATACTGTGCCATCTGCATATCTTATATTGTTCACACTGTGGCCACATATGAAGAATCCTGGCATATCTTCCAGGGCTCTCAGGATTGTCTCGTTTTACAAGTTGAATAGATCCATTGAAAAGACACACCTTTTCTTTACACTCCTTTCTATCTTTGTTTCTCATCCGTATGCAGGCTGTTTGCAGCCAGTAGAGGTTCTTGATTACTCTTATGTCCTTCAAAAATATGTCTAGTTTGCTGAATATTTTTGTTAAGTCATTGTTGCGTAATTTGTCGAATGACTTGGCGTTGTTTATAAACCACAGGTATACGTCTTCATTTATTGCCCTTTCCGATATTCATGAATATCGCGTCCCATGTTCCAGTGTCCCTGAAACCGCACTGTTCTAAATACGTCGAATTTTTTTGACGTCATAAAACCGCATCGCAAATTTAAGAACTGCGTTTATTATTTTAAGTAACTATTGCCGTTGCCAAGCGGAGTTTTATGTCAACACAAAATAAAATCGTCGGTGATGGTGGATGTTATAATATTTCAGTTTAAACAACCTCTCTGAAGATGGCTCATGTGAGCCGAAAGCTTAGTAGAAAATCAATAAATAATTATCCAAATGTTGGAGAATTTTTGTCTTTATTTTCAACTGAAATTAAAGCAAAAATACGACGTTTAGAACGGCTCATGATTAAACATAACAGGCATTCATTGTCTCTTATATTTAACAGCATATGTTTAGAAAATACATACATATATATATATATATATATATATATTGTCATGGTAGCATCACCGACAGACTGAATTTACTCTTCGAACCGTTACTTATACATTCTCTCACAAGAGTTGAGGGAGAGTAGCCTGATGAGAGTGACCACATAGCGGCCCGTACTCAACCGAGAGTCGGTCTACGAACACTGCTACCTTAACAACCATTACGAGTCCAAGTTGTAAGGCCGAGGGTCGAATCATTTTATTCCACACTAATTCGTATTATCGTTCCTACTAACCAAGTTCCAAGTATTGTATTCTTTCCGTTTAATATATATTCGTATTTTCCTATTTGGTTGTTTTTGCGTTATACTTACGGGACCTTTAACCGGGTCTACGACATTAACAATTCACTTTTCTCTCCTCTAAACGTTTTACTGTCCTGTTGCAATATGATTAAAACTAGTTTTCTGTTCTTAACTTACAAATCAAATTAAATTTTTATTTTAATCTCATGAGCTATGCTCATCTACTTCGACGTTGTGTTCATATCGCTTAATAACATATCATTATATTTTTAGTAGTTGAATGACAGAAATAAATACGAATAATTATATTATTGTTTAGATGAACATCGATTAAATACAATAATCAAATCTCGGAGCACCAAATAAATTATTTTAAATAAATATTTCGTAGGAAAAAATAAGCCAAAACTCACGTATCATCTTCATCATATAAATATTATATCCTGAAAAGATCAATATTAACAGAACCAAGCGAGGTGCATAATAGATTATGATATTGTGTATTTGTCACTAAAAAAAAAACTTCTAAAATTTTTGCATATAAAATGTTCTTCTTGAAATGTTTGAATCACTAGAAAGGGAAAAGTAATAAAAATTAACTTAGGTTTTATGACGAGAATACGACACTTTGCAGGCTGTATATACTCAAGTAGAGTGCGAGATTTTCCGATGGATTTTATATATTAAAGGGATAATGCAATCAGGAACAAATGGAATAAATCCATATTACATTCATTGAAAACATCATTTTTTAAATTAGAGTCAAAGCACAAATCCACAAACATCATTTACCTGTGCTTTGTATTTGCCATTGGCTTTCATTTGATTGTGCCTTGAATTTGTCATTGGATATTGTTAGCCCGTGATTGGTATTTTTCATTTGCTGTCAATTATTCGTTCCTTGTATTTGCCATTCGCCATCATTAGCCTGTGCCTTGTATTGGCTATTGGTCCTCATTCGCCTGTACCTTGTATTTACCATTGGCCATCATTTGCCTATATTTTGTATTTGCCATTAACCATCCTTTGTCCTTGCCTTGTATTTGCCATTCGCCATCATTAGCCTGTGCCTTGTATTGGCTATTGGTCCTCATTCGCCTGTACCTTGTATTTGCCATTGGCCAAATGTTGTGAGCCGTTACCCACTTAACTATGGACTCTGTTTGCCTGTATATTAACTGGGATTTAATCACTCTCGTGATTTCAGTTCAGCTCAGCACAGTCTGTCTCTCTCTCAGTCACTAGTAATCCAAGCTTATATTTACTCTTTTCTCTTGTATCTATTTTTGACTTAATATATGTTGTTAACCATACCACACCGTGTTTCAAGTTATCATTTCGTGGTACCATCACCGGTCCACATCAACTGGCGATGAGGATTTCGAACATCAATTGGCGAACGAGGATTTCGAACATCAAGAAATACCCGACGCAATTAAATCCACCAGGAAATACGTGTTCATAAAAAGAATAACCCCTCATCAACTGGCGAACGGAAACATCGAAAAACTAAATACCAATGTCAGATCCACAGTAACGAATGAAGATTCGAGCTAGTGCACTAAGAGCAACTGACCAAGTGATAACATCCACTCACATTAAATCTGTCGACAAACATCGAAGTACCAAAAGATACCCCATCTCAACCAACCTGCAACTGTTTATAAAAATAAAAATAAAAAATAAAACAACTTCAAAGGAATTCAAGTCAAAACGCCACATCAGGAAATAAGTCCCTTCTAAAATTTTGGCGAGTCAAAAAATAAGAGTGGGAAACTTCAATAATTAAGTATCTCATGAAAAAGCTTCTACAAGTTCGGAACAACGGTATTACATAAAAAATCTGTAAGTTGATTTTTTGTGGTCTCTCTTCTCTTGGCGTACGTCTTACAAAAAACTGTAAATGCAATTAGCTTTTTCTTTTCTTCCCTGTTTTTTCACGTAAAATTAGTCCCTTTAGTTTGAAATAATAAATGGAAGATTTTCAGAATGTAATAATCCAATTGAGGAAAGCTCAGTTAGATTATCAGCAAAAAAGTGACGAACGACAGCACAAAACCGAAGAGCGGTTACTTCTACAACAATAACAACAGCAACAACTGTTTATGGAACTTCATAAACAGTAGAAATATTTCCAAGACCAAGCTTTTAAAAAAGCGAGGAACGTCAAAGTCAAATAGAAGTGTTACTGTACAAATGATTAAATAGCAAACAAACATTTGAGAGCGATACTGCATTTCGCAGGGCACTATTTGGAGTACCATGGAAACTTTCGAATATATACCTGAAGATGAAAAAACCTTCGATGCTTTCTACAGGCGGTAAGAAGATTTATTCAACGTTGATTGCAAAGAATGGCCAAATACTGTCGGAACTATTTGGGCCTAACACGTCACTCTTTCATAAGAGATGGAAGTGCCTAAATCTATTCAAGAAGGATCAGCAGGGCTATCAGACATTTGCCGCTACAGTAAATAAATAATGTAATGATTTTAAATTAGCAAATTTATCTGCTGATGACTTCAAATGTTTGATTTTTGCCCAGGGTTTAGTTTCAGCTGGAGACGCTGAAATTAGACGCCGAATGCTGACAAAGTTAGAGAATGAGCCGAGTCTAACTCTCCAAATTTGACAGAGGACTGTCAGAGGGTCGTATCCGTAAAATGTGACTCTAGAAATATCAAGGAGTCGGGAGTCGGTCATATAAAAAAAATAAGTGCATACCAAAACACTATTCTCTGAAAAAAGAGAAAAGTAAATCTAGGCGACCAAAATATTGTGACAAGCATACTATGAATAGACAAGAAAATTCACCACCAGGTCCGTGTTATATCTGCGGAAACCTACACTGGATGAGGTTTTACCCGTTCAAAAAGAAGAAAACCTGTCAAAATTGTGGTAAAGCTGGCCATATAACATCACTCTGCTGGTATGTTAAAAAATCTAAAAGACCAAAAAATAAAATTAGGCAGATGCAGTCAAGCGATAAAGAAGATGGAAATGTCTACGTAATTGTGCAAATATTTAACAAAACGATAAAATTTTAGCTTGACAGTGGATCCGAACTTACTATTATTAATTTGCATACCTGGAAGCGACTGAAAAGGCCAACTTTAGTAAGAACAAAGAAAACAGCACGTTCTGTAAAAGGCGACAAAATTAAAATTTTAGGTGAAGTATTTTTTGCTGTAACATTTAATGGAACAACAAAAAAATTAAAAGCTTACGTTATGGAAAATACAGAAAAATATTTCGAACACAATGAATTGAGAAGTTCAATCTGTGTGTCTGTCCAATTAGTATGTTTTGTCGTGCATATGAAAGTACAACCTCCAATATCGACGAACTCAAGAAAAAATTTCATGATGTGTTCTCAGGCGGTTTAGGAAAATGTACTAAGATAAAAGTACAAATCGAGTTAAAAGATGACGCTCAGTCTGTGTTTAAAAAAGAGCAGGAATTTGCGGCGGTGAACCAAATCAATGAAGAGTTAGACAGATTAGAAAATGCAGGTATCCTGTCTAAAATAGATTTCAGTGAATGGGTTGCACCAACAGCATACGTCAAGAAAAAAATCAAGCTAAATCAGAGTATATGCTAATTTCTCAACGGGATTAAACATTGCACTAAAAGACCACCACTATACTTTCCCTATCCCCGAGGAGATATTTTAATAAATTAAACGGTGTCAAATTTTTTTCTAAAATTGATTTATCGGATGCATATTTGCAAATCCAGGTTGAGGAGAACTGTTCCAATCGTCTTTGTATAAATACACATAGAAGTTTGTATAAATTTAATAGACTGGTTTTTGGATTCAGGGTCGCGCCTGCTATCTTTCAGCAGATTATGGATACTATGCTGGGTGACTTCGATTTCGCCACTACCTATCTTGATGATATCCGAATTACTAGTAAATCGGTGAAAGACCATTGGGAGCACGCACTAAGCGTATTTGACAAAATTCAAGAATACAGCTTCAAAATAAAGGAGGCTAAATATGGTTTTTATATGACGCAAATAAAATATTTGGGGCATATCATTAACATAGACGGTCGACGACCGGATCCCGACAGGGCTACGGCTTTCAAGGACATGCCGGCCCCGGATAACGTGCAAACACTACAAAGCTTCCTAAGCTTAGCAAATTTTTACCAGGTTTTCATTAAAAACATGCACAACTTGCGAGCTCCCTTAAATGAACTTCTAAAGAAAACAAAACCTGGAAATGGACACCGGAATGCCAATTTGCATTCGAAAAAATGAAGAACACACTGACTTCAGTCCTTTGTATCACTCACTATGACCCAAAATTGGACATCATAGTAGCAAGCGATGCCAGCTCTTATGGCATCGGCGCCTGCATTTTACACTGTCTCCCGGATGGAACGAAGAAACCTATCGCGCATGCGTCTCGAACCTTGCTGCCTGCGGAAAAGCAATATTCGCAGATCGAAAAGGAGGCGTTAAGCATAATCTTCGCCGTTACCAAGTTTCACAGACATCTACATGACAGATATTTTACATTACAAACTGACCACAAGCCACTGCTGACTATATACGTCTCTAAGAAGGGACTACCGGTGTACACCGCGAATAAATTTATACGGTGGGGTACAATACTGCTGAACTATAATTTTAAGATTGAGTACCTTTCCTCCAAGAACATCTGCCACGCTGACGGTTTGTCTAGACCCGTTCAAAAAAAACAAAAAAACTATTCGAAGACTCGAAATGAAGAACATGATTGCGAACACCTCGAGAGAGCTTCCAGTAACACTATTAGACATCAAATGAGAGGTTCTAAATGACGAGTTTATCTGTACTACCGAGAAAGAAATTTACAATAAAGACTCAAGTGTGCCTAAGTTTTTTACACTATGTGACAATGTATTGTTGTATAATGAAAGAGTGGTGATACCTAAAAATTTGCAAAATAAAAATCTTGCGGGACTTTCATATGAGACAAAAAATTGTACATAATTAGATTAGGTAGAATTCCCTAGAGCAATTGGGTCAGTGATAGAGGCTAGAAGTTAACGATAGGACAGATGATGACCAGCCCCCCCAACCCCCTTTTTAGGCCTTGTGCCATATTTATACGTTTTATGTATAATAAATAATTTCAGTTCAGCTCAGCACAGTCTGTCTCTCTCGCTCAGTCACTAGTAAGCCAAGCTTATATTTACTCTTTTCTCTTGTATCTATTTTTTAGTTAACATATGTTGTTAACCATACCACCGTGTTTCGAGTTATCATTTCGTGGTACCATCACCGGTACACATTACCATCATTTGCCCTTGCCTTGTAATTCCCATTGGCCATCATTTTCCTGTTCTTTGTATTTGCTATATTTATTTATTTGCCCCTATCTTGTTTATACTTTTGCAATTCATTTGATCGTGTCTTATATTTCCGTTGTCCATCAGTTTCTTGTGCCTTGTATTTGACTTTGGTCATCATTTGTCATCATTTGTCCGTTCCTTGTAATTGTCATTGACCATGATTCGCTTGTGTTTTCTCTTTTGTCCATCATTGTCTTTGTCTCCTATTAATCATTGGTCATAATTTGCTCCTTTCTTGTATTTGACATTGGCCATCATTTGCCCGTGCTTTGTCTTTGCCATTGGACACCAATTGATTGTGTCTTGTATATGCCGTTGGCAATCTTTTAGCCATGCCTTGTTTTGTCATTGACCATCGTTTGCACATGCACTGTATTCGCCAGTTGCCATCATTTATCTGTGCTTTGTACTTTCCATTGCTCATTATTTGCTTGTGTCTTATAATTGCAATTTGCAATCATATGTCCGTTCTTCGAATTTTCCACTGGCCATTATTTGCTCATTTTTGTATATGCCATATGTCCGTAGCTTTTATTTACCATTGGTCACCATATTTGCCCGTGCTTTGTATTTGACATTGGCTCATAATTTTTTGTGCCTTGTTTTTGGAAGTTGTGATAATTTTTCCGTGCTTTTTATTAGTCATTGTTCATCGATTGGCCGTGTTTTGTATTCTATTTTGGATATCATTTGCCCGTGTCATATATATGCCATTTGCAATAATATTTCCGTGCACTGAATTTTCCATTAGCCATCATTTGCTCATTTTTGTATGTGCCATTGCCAACCATATGTCCATGCCTTTCATTTGTCTTTGGCCTCCATTGGCCAGTGCTTTGTATTTGTCATAGACTATCATTTATTTGTGTCTTGTACTTTCTATCATTTGTCCGTGCTTTGTATTTGCCAATAGCAATCATTCGTCTGTGCGATTATCCTTCATTTGCCAGTGCCTTCATTTGCCCGTTCCGTGTATTTGCTATTGACAAGCATTTGTCTCTCATTTGTATAGGCTATTGGTCATTATTTGCCCGTGCCTTGTATTTCTTGTATTTGCCACCCGTGCCTTATTTTTGTCATTAACGGCCATTTGGCTCTGCTTTGTAAATATGGCTGGCCATCATTTGTCCGTGCCTTGTATTTGACAACATTTGTCCGTGCCTTGTATTTCTCATGACCATCATTTGCCAGTGTCTTGTTTTAATCATTGGCCACAAATTGGCTGTGCCCTGTATATGCCACTGGCAATAATTTGTCCGTGTCGTGTATTCTCCTCTGGCCATCATTTGCATGTTTCTTGTCTATTTGATTGGACATCACTTGTTCATTGCTGTATTTGCCACTGGCCACTAATTGCTCGTGCATTGTATTTGCCATTGGCAATCATTGATCATCCCTTGTTTTTGACATTGGCCATTATTTATTCACGTCTTGTCTTAGATATTGTTCATCATTTGCCTGTGCCTAGTATTTACCATTGGGCAACATTTGTCAATGACTTGAATTTGTTTTTGGCCATTATTTACCGATGCCTTGTATTTAATATAGGCTTTCGCTTTGTCGTGCCTTGTGTTTACCATTGGCCTAAATTTGCCCTTACCTTGCATATGTAATAGGCTATCATTTGCCTCTGCATTGTATTTGCAATTGGCCATCATTTGTCTGTACTTTGAACTCTTCTTTGGCCATCATTTGCCTATGAATTGCATTTTCAATTGGCTTTAAATTTAGCATTTGGCCTCATTTCTCCGTGTCTTGTACTTGTTATTGGTCACAATTTTTCTCAGCTTGTAATTGCTATTTTTCATTGTTTGCCCGTGCCTTGTATTTGCCATTCGCAATCATTTTCATGTGCTTTGAGTTTGTTATTTGCCAACATTTACCCTTACTTTTGACTGGCTAGTGGCCATCATTTCACCCTGTCTTGCATTTGCCATTTGCCATTTTTCCGTGTCTTTTATTTTCAATTAGCCACCATTTGCTCATTTCTGTATTTACCATTGGCTATCATTTCTACATGCCTTTTACCTGCTATTAGGCTCTATATTCCCTTGCCTTGTATATCCATTGGCTATCGTTTCTACATGCCTTTTACCTGCTATTAGGCTCTATATTCCCTTGCCTTGTATATCCATTGGCTATCGATTCTACATGCCTTTTACCTGCTATTAGGCTCTATATTCCCTTGCCTTGTATATCCATTGGCTATCGTTTCTACATGCCTTTTACCTGCTATTAGGCTCTATATTCCCTTGCCTTGTATATCCATTGGCTATCGTTTCTACATGCCTTTTACCTGCTATTAGGCTCTATATTCCCTTGCCTTGTATATCCATTGGCTATCGTTTCTACATGCCTTTTACCTGCTATTAGGCTCTATATTCCCTTGCCTTGTATATCCATTGGCTATCGTTTCTACATGCCTTTTACCTGCTATTAGGCTCTATATTCCCTTGCCTTGTATATCCATTGGCTATCATTTCTACATGCCTTTTACCTGCTATTAGGCTCTATATTCCCTTGCCTTGTATATCCATTGGCTATCATTTCTACATGCCTTTTACCTGCTATTAGGCTCTATATTCCCTTGCCTTGTATATCCATTGGCTATCATTTCTACATGCCTTTTACCTGCTATTAGGCTCTATATTCCCTTGCCTTGTATATCCATTGGCTATCATTTCTACATGCCTTTTACCTGCTATTAGGCTCTATATTCCCTTGCCTTGTATATCCATTGGCTATCGTTTATCCGTACTTTGTATTTGCCATCATTTACTTGTTCATTTTATTCACCATTGGTAATCATTTTTCCGTGCCTTGTATTTGTTATTGCGTGCTATCTATTTGCCATTAGCCAGCATTTGTCAGTGTCTTGTATTTGCAATTTGTCAACTCTTGTCCGACCTTTGACTTTGCTATTGGCCATCATTTGCCCGTGACTTTTTTTGCCATTGGTCAGGATTTGCTCGTCCCTTTCATTTGACATTTGTATCTGTTTAGTATTGTTATTAGCCATTTATCTCATAATGCCTTGTATATGGGATTAACCTTCATTTGCCCGTGCTTTGTATTTGCCATTGGTTATCATTTGCACATTTCTATATTTACTTTTGACCATCATTTGTCGGGGCCTTGTATTTTTTAGCCATCATTTGACCGTGCATTATACTTGCCATAGGCCATCATTTACCCGTGTTTGGTGTTTGCTATTGGCTATCATTTTTCCTTTCCTTGCATTTACCATTGGTCATCATTGGCCCGTGACTGGTATTTGCCCTTGACCACTATTTGCCTGTGTCTGCTATTTGCAATTAGACATCATTTTCTATATTTTTATTGCTATTGGCTATCATTTGTACATAATTAATATTTGCCATTGGCCTCCATTTTCTTGTGTCGTTTTTTTTTCCATTAGTCATTTAGTACTCGTGTCTTGTATTTGCAATCTTTTGTCTGGCCATTGTATTTGCCATTGGCTATCATTTGCCTTCGATTTGCAATTGCCATTGACCAACCTTTCCCCGTTCATTGTACTTACCATCGGCTATCATTTGTCCATGCCTTGTACCTGACATTGGCCATCTTTTGTCTTTCCTTGTTTATTCCTTTGGTAATAATTTTCATTTCCTTGTATTTGCCATTTGTCTTCATTTAACCCTGACCTGTATATATTTTGCCACACATTTAACCCTGCCTTTTATTTGTTATTGTCTATCATTTTTCTGTGCCTTGTATTTGCCATTGGCCACTATTTGTATCTGTCTAGTATTCGTTAGTGCCATCATTTCTCCATGCCATGCATTTGCCTTAATCTTCTTTTGCCCGTGTCTTGTATTTGTCACTAGACATCATATTTATTTGCCTTTGACCGTCATTTGTCCGTTTCTTGTATTTGCCATTGACCTCATTTTTTCCATGCCCTCTATTTGTAATAGGCCATCTTTTATCCGTGCCTTGAATTTCCTATCGTTTGTTCTTGTCTTGTATTTGCCATTAACCATCATCTTCCAGCGCGTTTTACTTTCATTGGCCATTAAGCGCCTGTGCCCGGTAAGGGCTTTTTGCCATCATTGACTCCTGCCTTGAATTGCCATTGGTCATCATTTTCCCGTCCATTGCACAATATTTTGGGCATCATTTTCTCTTTCCTTGTATTTAAAATAAGCCTTCATTTGCCCGTGGCTTTTCTTTTCCATTGAACATTATTTGCTTGTGACTTGTATTCATCATTGGCCATCATTTCCCTGTCAATTGTATTTGCCAGTGGCCATCATTTTTTGGTAACATTTATTTGTCATTGACAATCATTTGCTCCTGCCTCGTATTCGACATCAGTCATATGGGAAATCTTGAGAGGTGACAAATAATGAATTTAATTCTTTATGTTATTTACATTTTTTCTTCATTAACCCCATGAACAGAAAGAAATTCCGAAGGGGACTTTCACAAGTAAATATATTCTGTCTGGTCTATATTGGGAAAAGAAAGTATCATTACTCATTGTCACTTATGCAAATGTATTTGCATTATTACTTCATTTTGTCCAACGTACACATTCAGACACGGTATACATTATGTGTTATATAATCTATAATTTATATATATAATTTATTTGTGCCTGGTATAAACATTCTCTCATTAAAACAAATATACTGATATATGACAATAAAAATGAACATACAATATAAAAGAATTATAAATATTCTTAGTATGAGGTATATCTTGTTGAAACAATAACGATTTTCTTTCCTTACAGGGTATGAAATACAGTTAGCACGAGAGTTTTCATCGACACGTTAAATATTTTACTTGTTTCAAGTTTTCTTTTTGTATCACACGATTCTTCGTGTTTAAATGTTGTACATTATAAAGTACTAGCAGTATAGACCGGCGTTGCTCGGGTGTAATGAAAGCTTTAAAACAAATGCATGGTCCTGGAGTTCAGACTCTTTGTACGTTGGCACGAAAGACTATAAAGCAATAGTTGTTTCCAGTTAAAGCGAAACCATAGACTGATAGAAAAAAGAATGGATGTAAGTCAAATTTTCATTTCCTGGTATCTATATCAAATAGTTTTTTTCGTCGTAAACTGAATTTTGAAGGCTAAATAAGTCCTCTGAGTAAATACGATTATACCTACATAGAGCCAAATCCGAAGCAAAAACAAAATAAAAGGGCTGAAAAAATACTGACATACAGGCAGATAACCAGCCACACACACAAACATCTTGCCTTATATATATATATATATATATATATATATATATAATCGATTTTCTGTACTATTGTAAGAACTGCAACCTTGAAATTTCTGAATATCGTTTCTTATGTCTTTGTCTATGAATGTATCAAATTTGATTAAAATCGGGCCACTCCTTGTATAACCCGATTTTTTCAATTATCGATTTTCGATATCTATCAGGGGTACCTCGACACAAAACCTAGCTAAAAACTCTCGCAGATGCTTATAGTACAACTGCGTAATTTTTCAAGAAAATCGGTTCAGCTGTTTCGGAGTCTATAGGTAAAGGACACACACACAGACACACACACATAAACACATAGAGTTTCATTTATAAATAAGTTTATATATTAGTAACAATACAAGTCATTTCATCAAACTTTGATGTGTTTTGCCCAAATTGCGTTGAATAAATAAAGTCATTATTCTAGTCATATGTTCAGACAACATAAGAACACAGAAAAATATGTCAGATTTAAACGATTCATAAAAAAGACAATTTCTCATAACATCATCCACTTTAAGAAAATATTGTCTTCACAAATTGAGTTATAAATATACCAATCATTTGTTCTTGATAAAAAAAGTTAGAAATACATCTGTACATTAAAACAAATGTCGCTTCGCAAAGAAAAAAGCATTTTTATTTAAAAATATTTATATTTGAATAGAATCTTTCAATGCAATAATAAATATTAATTACATTGTTTTAAGAAAATAATTTCAGTTCAGATGTGACAGTATATTTATGTGGAAATTTACACCGTAACTTACGCCAATAGAATTAGTATTGTAATTTAATTATAAGATTTTGTTTTCGTCATTAAAATATTATCACCATCTCAGCAGGATGAAATGTTGAATATCATGGCTCCATCAAAACTCGAATAGTAATGACGACCATTCAACGGGGCGTATTGATTTCATCTTCAAATACCCGACCTGATCCTGTTTTGATAAGCGCAGCTTATGGCCAGGCTGGATATATGGACATCTGTGTTGAGGCGAACTTTTCAATAAAATCACATAATAATATCACCATCATTGTTAATCAGTATTTTACACACTCCTAAATTATCTAAGGAAAAGGACGCATAAAATGTTTGTGTTAGTTTTAAAGTATAATATTTTAAGGAGCGTTTCAAAAATAAAGTATAATATTTTAAGGAGCGTTTCAAAAATAAAGTATAATATTTTAAGGAGCGTTTGAAAATATATTAAAACACTTTAAATGGATATAAAAGAAAAAGATATAAACGATTAGTGGAAATAGACAGGCGTCAATCAAAAGACACATGGGCGCCCAAGCCTTTTATTACATACTGTACTTAACTTTACATTATTATTATTGTTGATTCAGAGAAAAGAATGCCAAACAAATGATAGTGGTATGCAAATATACGAAGCCCGATGTAACCAGCGTAGCACCCACTCTGATAAGTGTATAAAAGGCATATGAAACTACATCTCCGATCTTATTACATGAATGCCTTGCTTGGGGTGAGATGATTAAAAAAAATTCTTTCGGTTTCTATCATGTTTTCATTATTTATTAATAGTTCTGCAGAATCATATATCATAGCGTTCCTCTTCTATGTTCATCACGTCCTTCTAATAATCCACTTGTATTTCAGTGAATCGACGATGGAAATTATGGGGTTTTGACTTGAAGGATTCATCAAGGCACATTTTAAGCCCCACATTGTAGTTGAATGAAACACCCCTAAATCTGTTAGAAAGTGACGGAAAATAGTGGTGATCTGAAGAGGCTAAATTAAGAGAAAATGGGACTGTGACAGAAATAAGGAACCAAAATTTTTAATAGTATGTTTGGTCAGGTTAGCAACGCTAACCTGACCATACATACAATTAAAATCAAATATTGAGCAAACATTGTCATATTGAATACTTACACTATTACCGGTCAGGTCATTTCAGTTGTATTGCTTTAACCCTGTTCTTTTCTTTACCGAATAGCTAAGTAATGACGGATTGATTAACAATTATTGAAGAGAGACTGTAACATGAAAGACTTATTCATCTTCTGAGTCAATTTCCTCGTGGGGTCTGGCTCCGCTCCTCTTTAATGAACGTGTAAAATTGGTTCCAATCAAGCTCAACAGGTTAGCCAAAACGTGAGGGTGTGTGACTTCGAATGTCTTTTTTAAACGGGAAAACCATTTCTGTACAAGTCTTCCAGTAATAAAGCCATCTCTGCACACAGCACAAATGTCTTGATCAGATTTTGAAGCATTGTGAACGTCATTACAGACAAGGAATTGCTGGTTCTTAACATAGTATTCCCTCACAAAGTGTTCTCTGATTTTAAATATGACTTCATTAGCGTTACACAGCACTTTGAAATGATGACTAGAGAAGAAATAAGCAAAAAATATTGTAAAATATTATTCTGCGAGATCATAAAAAACAAACGACTATATGCGACATCCTAATAGATGAGCGCCAATTTGTGACTTTGCAATTAGGTCCCAATTAAAAATGTTTTCAGTTTGCTGAGAGAATATCAACAAGTGTCTGTATATGACTACCAATTCGTCATGGTCTTTTCATCCTGCAAACTTAAAAATAATGCGTTGGCACCAGGACTATGATTCCTCTCCACTACTCACGTTTAGGATCAAAGATATCAGAGTGGTAAAACCTCAGAGAATCTGTCCATCTGCTCTAATTCAGGCAACTAACAAGCATATCAGAACGATATATTTACTGCAGCTCATCTTAATTCAAGACGAAAATTATACATGTAAACTCCAATCATTTCAGTTCAGAAACCAATGAGAACGATAACTGGCGTAGCAGCAGGAAATTATTATTGTTATTATTATATTGTCATTTTTCATCATATTTTGATTTCTGCTACCAAGTCTGCAAGAAGACCTAAGGCAGGTCGTAGTGAGTCGTTATGGCTCCATCTCATGATTTTTCTATCTCCTCTATCATCCCTAGCATTACATAGACAAAGTTTTCCTTAGTGTGTGGGCTGTACTTAATAAGACAATTTTTTGTATATCTCTTAAGCTCGGGTTTCCAGGGATTCTTTCAATGTGTTGTTCTGTTCCTTTTTTTTATCATTCCAACTGCACCTACTATCACAGGCACAACTCTTGTTTTCAATTTCCACATTTTTTCTATTTCATTTTCCAGGTCTATATATTTCGACAGTTTTTCGAATTCCTTGGTTGCTATTTTACAATCCACTGAACAAACCATATCAATAAATAGGCACGTTTTTTCTCTCTGGTTTTTAACAATAATGTCTGGCCTATTTGCTTCAAGTCTTCTGTCTCTGTAGATGGTGTAATCCCATGGAATGGTGACATCTTCTATTTCGGTAACCTGTGCTGGGTGATGTTTATACGAGTGATTGTTTACAGATTTTCCATAGTGTTTGCATATTGTCCAATGTAAATATTGCTCCACCCTATCGCGACGATTTCTATATTCATTTGGGGCAAGTACAGAACAGCCTGAGATTAGATGGTCTATTGTTCCTTGGTGTTTATCACAGAACCTGCATTTTGGATCCGCATTATTATGTATTATATTTTCCTGAAAGTTTCTAGTGAAAAGACTTTAGTCTTGCGCTGCAAGAATAAATCATTCAATCTCAGACTTTAATCCAGATGCACGTAACCATCGAAGAGTATTAACTTTATCAACAGTGTATTCATTGGCACGTTCTGGATATTGGTCATGCAGAGGTTTATCTTGCAAGCGTTGTTTCATCTGTTCAAGAGCTTTATCTTTAGCTTTCATTTTCATAGTTGGTTCTTGGCTTCTGTTTTGCTTTTCTACAGAATCTTCTAAATGTAAATATTGTTTGTATTTACTGCCTTCTTTTATTATTAAATATTTTTACTTTTTTTTCTTCATGTTGCTTGACTAATTGTATAATCCAATCCTTTGTTGTTTCTGTATATTTTAGTAAGCCAATAGTTGTTGTCCTGTATGACAATTCTAGCAGAATAAGGTCTCTTCCACCTTCTTGACGTGGTATGTATAGACGGTTAACATCAACCTTGGGATTATGCATCTTATACTTAGAAAGAAGCTTTCTTGTTTTAGAATAAATTCGCCTGATGTCGTGTAGAATCCAGATTAAAATGTTGAAACTATATTGGACAACTGGGATTGCAAGGCCATAATTATGTTCTGTGGACCCATTTCAGTTTTTAATATCAGTCATGGCCTTCTATAGTACTCTTTGCGAACTGTTTCTTTCATTTTTTATGGTGAATTTTTCACTCTAATTTACACCTAGTTATTTATAAACTTCTTCTGGTTTTAATTCTTCTATTGTTACAGCAGGGTCTAAGCTAATAGAGGATGTTTGTTGAAGCGATCAACGTACAACTGTAGCTTTAGCACATTTATTCAAATTGAATTTCATTCCAATATCTTCGCTGAAGCATTTTACAGTTTGCAGAAGTCCTTCCAGCTCGTTATCATTCTTATCATACAACTTTAAATCATCCATGTAAAATAGATGGCTTATTTTCTTTTGGGCTATTTTATAACCACGTCCTGTTTTGTTAAGTTGGCTTGTTAGTGCTATTAGTGATATGCAGAATAGTAAGGGAAACAAAGAGTCACCTTGAAATATTCTCCTTTTTTGATGTTTATTTCAACCGACTGAGAGGTTCGATTTATATGATTGAGGTAAACGTTTGGTTTTCATATCGACAGGCATTGTTTGATGAAATTGGTGATGACGGGTGATATCTTGTATATAGTTAAAGTCTTCAAGATACAAGAATAAGGCACACTATCGAATGTCTGTCGATAATTTATCCAGGCAGTACTAAGATTTTTCTTTGCATTGTAGCAGTTTTCCAGGAACATTCTGTTAAAAAGCAACTGGTCTTTACATCCGTAATAGCCACGTTTGCACCTTTTTTGTTCAAGCGCTATTATGTCATTTCTTTTCGAGAAAATATATCTGGTTTGTTAAAATAGATGTTAATAGTTTATATGTTGTCGAAAGGCTTGTAATTGGCCTGTAGTTTTTCGGGTTGTTTATGTCACTATTTTTGGGGAGAAGAAATGTAATTCCTTTGGTGATCCATGCAGGAATATTAGTGAGATCGTTAACCATTTCTTGAAGTTCTTTGGATAGATTTTTATGTGCTGTATTTAAATAATTTAGCCAAAAGTTAAAAAATTTTATCTATACCTGGAAATTTCTAATTGTGTGCTTTTTTCAGTGCACATTTAACATCCTCTTCTGTGATTCCAGTCCATGTCTGTTCTGGTTTATTTTTGATTCGTTCTATCTCTTGTTCAATCCAATCTACTTCTTTGTTATTTTCTTTAGAGCAAGCCCATATATTTTTCCCAGAACTGTATAACTTTTTCCATTTTTTTTGTGGGGTTACTTTCACTTCAATTCTTTTTTACCTATTTTCCTGTAAAATGTCTTTGCATAGGTCTGAAAAATCTTGTTTTGTCTATATAATCTTTATCTTTTCTCATAGCGTCTTATTCTTTGAGCCTTCAGTTGTATTGTTAGCTTTATGTTTTCCTTAGTTGATAGGACTTCATTTTCATTTCTAATGTATTTTATTTCGACTTTTCTGCTTTTCCTAATTCTTACATTTATTCCTCTACTGAGTTCATCCAGTACTGATAGTTCACTTCTAAGTTGTTCGATTTCTTTTTCTATTTTTCTTTTCCAAGGTGGATTTTAATGTCTGCGAGACTGCCTTGTTTTTAATTTGATGTTCATTTTATTTTGTTGCTGCTATTGCTGATGCATATATTGCTTCATTGAGATTTATATGAGTGTCTTCTTCATCCAAAATTAATTTGTGTGCTGCATTGTAAGGTTAATATTTTCGAGGTTATGCTTTGTTGGTTGTAATTTTGGGAGCTGTTCTCGTTCCTCCATAACAATATTTTGTATTTGACTTATATAGTTCTTGATTTATTCCTTGGCTTTTGGTATACTGTTCTTGTATTCCGTAAAATAATTCTGTTCTATGTGTTCGGAACTCGTTTTATTGTCGTCTTGTAAAAGATTCAGAGCACATCTTTCCAGCACTTTTATACTTACAGCATTATCTTCACAGTGATTTATATGTATCACGGTTTTTACATTATGACCTGTGGTCTGTTTGATGTTACCGCATTTTATTTCTGATTCCGGTTTCTTTTCATATTTTGTTGATTCGTCTATTTTGGTTGCAATTCTTTTTATCTCATTAATTTCAATATCTGTTAATCGGTTATTTCGCATGATGTATCTTCGTACATTGGCTAATTTTCTTTCTTCAATGTAATTTCTATTTGTTTGTCCAAACTTATCTTGCCAAATGTTATATGTTTGGCGAGTGATGTTTTTTTGAGGTTTGAGTAACGCTTCATGAAATGCAGTCATGACGACTTTGTACACCTCACGAGACCATTTTATTTCCTTTCTTTAAATATACCTTTATATATCTAGCTGGAGAATTTTCAGGGATAATCCTGGTTGTAGGGACCTGAAGGTTTATTCTTTGTGTAGGAGTTTGTTCCTATGGCATATTTTTCGACCTCAGCTAGGTTCCCTCGTGAAGGACGTGCTCCCTGTTTACCCACTGGAAGAGCCATACTGGACTTTTTATTTCTATTTGTATTTTTCATATTTTCCCACGAGTGACGCTCGGGTCCAAATGTCCACCCAAATTTACCCGACACGTTGGGTAACGGTCTTTTACAAACAGGGTCCCGAAGCCTGTAGGGGATCGTTTGTGTCCTCATGACGCAGTAGCCATTTACTCCTCGGCACGATTAACACCTTGAGTTGCGGGTTGTTGTTCGGAGTTTTCCTTCTCTTAAATGGGTTGGCAAGCGACAGAAACGTGATTGGAATTTAAAGAGAAAGACTCTGGTTAAAAAAAAAACAACAACTTGGGCGTAGCAGCCGCTCAACGATACAAAACATCACTACACTAGAATATTTTGTGATAAAAAAAGAAAAAAATGTTGCTACTATCACTAGTCCTTGTAACAAAAATAATTGTTAAGAAAAAAATAATGATAAAGAAAAAGTTGATATACCTTTAAATTTACTAGTGTTGTGAGATTTAAAATAAAAATAATATTTTGTTCATCCACTGTATATTCAGTTGTTTTTTCATTAAAGTCGTCGAAAATAGGGTTATCAAAATAAATTAAAGTGAATAAGTAAAGAAAATGAATAAATAAATAAAAATGAGTATATAAATAAATACGTATTCTTTCTAAAAAAGAATATCGTAGAAATTATCATCAAACTGTTTCTCATCGTATTTTTCCTGATGTTCGTTTTGATTTTAAGAAAATTATAATAGTTTAAAAAAATAAAAAAATATTTCGAAATATCGAAAACTAAGGAAAATGTGAATAATAAGAAAACTGATGATTCTATTTATTAGGATCCTTTAAAGAAGAAACAGATAAATTAAATAATATATGAAGAAAACTTCATGTTTATGTTAAAATAGTGAAACAGAATTTCCTATAGAAAAAAAATTAAACAGTAAGACGCTGGTTAAAAAAAACAATTTTGGACGTAACAGCCGTTTAACGGAAGAAAACATCACCACACTAAAGAGTATTTTGTTAAAAGAAAAAAAATTGTTGTTACCATCACTAGTCCTTGCAAGAAAAATATTTGTTAAGATAAAAAAAATCAAAATTTACTGGAAAAGAAATTTGACATACGTTTGAGTTTATTACTGCCGTGAACTTTAAAAATAGTAATTTGTTCGCTCACTGTTATTTCTCATTAAAGTCGTATATTCTGTTATTCTTTCATTAAAGTCGTCGACAATAAGGTTATCAAAAAATAAATAGATAAATAAAATGAATGAATAAATAAAAATAAATAAATACGTATTCTTTCTAAGAAAGAATAT
This sequence comes from Ascarosepion bandense, assembly GCA_037127315.1. Classification (NCBI taxonomy): domain Eukaryota; kingdom Metazoa; phylum Mollusca; class Cephalopoda; order Sepiida; family Sepiidae; genus Ascarosepion; species Ascarosepion bandense. The sequence continues at coordinate 1,549,278 of JBBBDQ010001492.1, forward strand.
CGTAGAAATTGTATCAAACTGTTTTTAGTGTTTTTCATCGTATTTTTTCTGTTGTTTTTTATTTTTTGTTTTTAAGAAAGATTAACATAGTTTTATTTTTTGTTTTTAAGATTATTTTGTTTTATTTTGGATTTTTAAGAAACATTATTTATTGTTTATTATTTATGTTTTGTCTAAGAATGATTAACATAGTTTAAACAAAAAATGAATAATAAGAAAACTAGTTGATGAATCTATTAAGATGATTTAAGGAAGAAACAGATAATTTAAATAATATATGAAGAAAATTCATGTTTATGTTAAAAACGTAAAACAGAATTTCATATAGAAAAAAAATTCAAAGAGAAAGACGCTGGTTACAAAAACAAACTTGGACGTAACAGCTACTTAACGAAAGAAAACATCACTACACTTAGAGAGTATTTTGTTAAAAAAAAACAATTGTTGCTACCATCACTAGTCCTTGTAACAAAAAAAATGTTAAGATAAAATAAAAAAAGCAATCAAAATTTAATGGAAAAGAAAAAGTTGTCATACGTTTGAGTTTATTACTGCCGTGAAATTTAAAAGTAATAATTTTTTCGCCCACTGTATATTCTGTTATTTTTTCATTAAAGTCGTCAAAAATAAAGTTATCGAAAAATAAATAAAATATTTTAATAAATAAAAAATAAATAAGTACGTGTTCTTTTTAATTGTATCAAATTGTTTCTAGTGTTTTCATCGTATTTTTTCTGTTGTTTTGTTTTATTTTTTGTTTTTAAGAAAGATTATCATAGTTTAAAAAATATTTCGAAATATCGACAATCAATGGAAATATGAATAACAAGAAAACTAGCGGATGAATCTATTAGGATTACTTAAAAAAGAAACAGATAATTTAAATAATATACGAAAAAAATTCATGTTTACGTTTAAAATAGTTGAACAAAATTTCATTAGAAAAAATAAACGTTACGTTTTCAGGGGCCTCTGAAAAACACGTCATTCTCGATGTAATTCCAATCGCGTATTATTATTATTATAAACAACAACAACAATAATAATAATAACAATAATAATAATAATAATAATAATAATAATAATAATATATTTCAATTTCTGCTATGATCAAACTACCTAACACGTCCACGGAAATACCTAAGACCTGTAGTGGTGTTGTTAGGACTACATTTCATAATTTGTTTTTCTAACTCATAACTTCATTAGCATTGCATGGATAATATTTTTCTGAGAGTACCTGACATGTACAGCCCACTCGGCTGTACATGTCAGGTACGTTTTTGTATTGCTCTTAAGATGTGATTTTCATGGATTTTTCAAGATGTTGTTGTGTTCCTTTTTTACCATTCCAACGGCACCTACTATAAAGGTTACGATTCTTTTTTTTCCATTTCCTTATATTTATATTTCGAGTTCCAGGTCTTTGAAAATTATTCAAATTACTGGTTTGCTATGTTACAGTCCGCTGAGCAAGCTATAGCAATTAGTAGACAAGTTTTTAGGAGTTATGTCCGACCTATTTGTTTCGATTTTTTTGTCTGCAGAGATGATGTATTTCCAGGGAATTGTGATGTCTTCTACTTCCGTAATCGGTGATGTAGATGATGTTTATACCAGTGTTTGTTTATACATTTTTCAAAGTTGTGGCACATTATACAGTATAAATATTTCTCCACTCTATCGTGACAATTTATATATTCATTTTGCACAAGTACAGAACATCTTGAGATTAGATGGTCTAAACTTTTCTGATATTTGTCACAGAATCTGCATTTTGGATCCACACTATGACGTATGATATTTTCCTGAAAGTTCCTAGAGAAAAAAATTTGGTCTTGAGCTGCAAGAATAAAAGTTTACGTTTTATTCTTTATTCTCGATGCTCGTAACCGTCGATGAGTATCAACGTTATCAATATCGGTCTTATTAGAAGAGTCTAGACATTGGCCATTCAGATGTTTGTCTTGTCAGTGTTGTTTCATCTGTTAAAGAGCTGTATTGTTGGATTTGTTTTTTTCATATTTTTGCATCAACAGTTATTGGATTCTGTTATACTTTTTTACAGAATCTACTAAAGTAAATTACATTTTTTATTGACAGCCTTCTTTTATGAGTGATTATATTTTCACTCATTTTTCATGTTGTTTGACTAATTGTATTATTCAGTTTTTCAGTTTCCATGTATGGTATTAGGCCAACAGTTATTGTCTTGCATGACAATAACCGAATAAAACCTCTTCCCTCTTTTTATAGAGCATTTAGAGACGATCTGCAGCAGACTGTGCGTTATGTAGTTTAGAAAGAATCTCTCTTGACTTAGAATCCATTCGTATGATGTCGTTTAGAGTCCAGTTCAATACGTTGAAATTATATTGGACCACTGGCATGGCAAGGTTAATAATGGTCATAATTCTGCTATGAGAATTCAGTTCAGCTGTTAATATCAGACATACTCTTCTATATTAGTCTTTTCGCAATATTTTTAATACTTATTATGGATTCCTTTATCCTCATTTATATCGAGGTACATAAGCTTCTTCCTGCTCTTAATCTATGATTGTTACTCCTGGTTTTGAACTAACTGAGGATGATTGTTTTTGTGGTCTTCATAGAAATGAGACTTTATTACATATATTCAAACCGAATTCCATTCCAATGTCATCCCTGAAACATTTTTCTGTCTTCTGGAGACGTCCAGCTGAATGCTATTCCTAGATTACACCTTTAAGTCATCCTTATAAAATAAATGGCTTATTTTCTTTCGAGTTATCTTATAGTCATATTCTGTGCGGTAAAGTTCGTTGGTTATATACAAAATAATTAGGAAGACAAGAAGTCCCCTTGAAATATTCGTCTGTTGATTCTTTTGTATCAGACTAATGGAATTTATTTATGACTGAGGTGAAGTGTTATTTTTTTATATCGACATTTTTTTTGTTGAAATTGATGACGATGTGTGCTATCCTGTGTATATTTAAAGACTATGATCTAGAAATGGGCTATACTATTTAATGCCTTACGACAATCTATCAAGGCAGCAGTGAGATCTTTCGTTATGTTGAGGCAGTATTTTTTAAAGATCCCCTATTAATGAGTAAGCGGTATTTACGTCCATAAAAACCACATTTGCATGCTGTTTTTCGAGAGTTAGTATATAATGTTTTCCAAAAAATTCTGTTTTGTCAGAATAGATGTCAACAGTTTGGATTCTTATTATTATTATGCCATTTCCATAAATCAATTTCTGCTTTGGTCGCACTACCTACCAAGTCTACAGGAAAACCTAAGGCGGCTCGTGGTGTGTTGATATAGCTTTATTTCGTGTTTTTTTTCTATTTCCCTTAACATCTCTAGCGTTACATAGACAAAGTTCTCCTTAGTGTGTGGGCTTTACGTAACAAGACATTTTTTTATATCTCTTAAGCTGGGGTTTCCGTGGATTCTTTCAATGTGTTGTTTGTTCCATTTAGTATCATTCCAAGTGCACACACAATCACTGGCACGACTCTTGTTTTCAATTTCCACATCTTTTCTATTTCAATTAATTATTATTATTATGTCATTTTTCATCATATTTCGATTTCTGCTTTGGTCTCACTACCAACCAAGTCTGCGGGGAGACCTAAGGCAGGTAGTGGCGTGTTCTTATGGCTCCATTTCATGTTTTTCTATCTTCCCTATCATCCCCAGCATTACATAGATAAAGTTTTCCTTAGTGTGTGGGCTGTACTTAATAAGACAATTTTTTGTATATCTCTTAAGCTGGGGTTTCCAGGGATTCTTTCAATGTGTTGTTTTGTTCCATTTTTTATAATTCCAAGTGCACCTACTATCACTGGCACAACTCTTGTTTTCAATTTCCACATTTTTTCTATTTCAATTTCCAGCTCTTCATATTTTGACAGTTTTTCAAATTCCTTGATTGCTATGTTACAATCCGCTGGACAGGCCATATCAGTTAAGAGACAAGTTTTCTCCTTCTGGTTTTTAACAATAATGTCTGGCCAGTTTGCTTCAATTTTTCTGTCTGTGTAGATGGTGTAATCCCATAGAATGGTTACATCTTCTATTTCTGTAACCGGTGTTGGGTGATGTTCATACCAGTGTTTGTTTACAGCTTTTCCATAATGTTTGCACATTGCCCAATGTAAATATTGCCAAACTCTATCGTGGCGATTTTTATATTCATTTGGGGCAAGCACAGAAATGAGATTAGGTGGTCTATTGTTTCTTGGTGTTTATCACAAAACCTGCATTTTGGATCCATATTATTATGCATAATATTTGCCTGAAAGTTACTAGTGAAAAGACTTTGGTCTTGTGCTGCAAGAATAAAGCCTTCAGTTTCAGACTTTAATCCAGATGCACGTAACCATCGATGAGTATTAACTTTGTCAACATTGGATTTATTGGCACGTTCTGGATATTGGCCATGCAGAGGTTTGTCCTGCCAGCGCTGTTTCATCTGTTCAAGAGCTTTATCTTTGGCTTTCATTTTCATATTTTTTGCCGCAATAGTTGGTTCTTGGCTTCTGTTTTGCTTTTCTACAGAATCTACTAACTGTAAAACTTGTTTGTATTTACTGCCTTCTTTTATTATTGAATATTTTTCTTTCTTTCTTCATGTTGCCTTACTAATTGTATCACCCAATCCTTTGTTGTTTCTATGTATGTTAGTAAGCCAATAATTGTTGTCTTGTATGACAATTCCAGCTGAATAATACCTCTTCCACCTTCTTTACGGGGTATGTATAGACGGTCTACATCAGCCTTTGGATGATGCATCTTCTGCTTAGAAAGAAGCTTTCTTGTTTTAGCATCCATTCGCCTGATGTCGTTTAGAGTCCAGTTTAAGATGCTAATGCTATATTGGACAACTGGGATTGCAAGGCTATTAATGGCCATAACTCTGTTCTGTGAATTTAATTCAGTTCTTAATATCATTCGTAGCCTTCTATAGTACTCTTTACGCACTATTTCTTTCATTTTTTTATGGTGAATGTTTTCGCTCTCATTTACACCTAGGTATTTATAAGCTTCTTCTGGTTTCAATTCTTTTATTGTTACAGCAGGGTCTAAGCTAATTGAGGATGTTTCTTGTATTGATCCACGTAAAACTGTAGCTTTAGCACATTTATTCAAATTAAATTTCATTCCAATATCTTCGCTGAAGCATTTTACGGTTTGCAGAAGACCTTCCAGCTCATTATCATTCTTAGCATATAACTTTAAGTCATCCATGTAAAATAGATGGCTTATTTTCTTTTGGCCTATTTTATAACCACATTCTGTCTTATTAAGTTGACTGGTTAGTGCTATTAATGATATGCAGAATAGTAAGGGAGATAAAGAATCACCTTGAAATATACCTCTTTTGATGTTTATTTCATCAGACTTATAGGTTCCATTTATATGATTGAGGTAAAGGGTTGTTTTCCATATAGACATGCACTGTTTGATGAAATTGATGATGACGGGCGATATCTTGTATATATTTAAAGTCTTTAAAATCCAGGAATGTGGCACACTATCGAATGCCTTTCGATAATCTATCCAGGCAGTACTAAGATTTTTCTTTGTACTGTAGCAGTTTTCCAGGATCATTTTGTTAATTAGCAATTAGTCTTTACATCCATAACAGCCACGTTTGCACCCTTTTTGTTCAAGCGGTAACATGTCATTTTTTTCTAAGAATTAATATGTCTGTTTTGTTAAAATAGATGTTAATAGTTTATATGTTGTCGGAAGACATGTAATTGGTCTGTAGTTTTTCGGGTTGTTTGTGTCACCATTCTTGGGTATAAGAAATGTAATTCCTTTGGTCATCCATGCAGGAATTTTAGTGGGATCGTCAACCATTTCTTGAAGTTCTTTGGCTAGTTTTTTATGTGCTGTATTTAAATAATATAGCCAAAAGTTAGGAATTTTATCTATACCTGGGAATTTCCAATTGTGTGCTTTTTTAGTGCAAATTTAACATCATCTTCTGTAATTCCAGACCATGTCTGTTCTGGTTTATTTTTCATTCGTTCTATCTCTTGTGCAATCCAATGTACTTCCTTGCTATGTTCTTTAGGGCAAGCCCATATCTTTTCCCAGAACTGTGTGACTTCTTCCATTCTGGGGGGGGACTGTCACTTCAATTCTTTTTTTACCTATTTCCCTGTAAAATCTCTTTGTATCAGTTTGAAAAATCTTGTTTTGTCTGTAAAATCTTGCTCTTTTCTCATAGCGTCGTATTCTTTGAGCCTTCAGTTGGATTTTTTGATTTATTTTTTCTTTATATGATAAGACTTCCTTTTCATTTCTAATGTTATATTTTCTTTCGGCTCTTCTGCTTTTCCTAGTTCTTACATTTATTCCTCTACTCAGTTCATCCAGTACTGATAGTTCACTTCTAAGTTGTTCGATTTCTTTTTCTATTTTTCTTTTCCAAGGTGGATCTTCATGTCTGCGAGACTGCCTTGTTTTTATTTTGGTATTCAATTTTTTTGTTGCTGCTATTGCTGATGCATATATTGCTTCATTGAGATTTGTATGAGTGTCTTCATCCAATATTAATTTCAGTGCTGCATTGTAGAGTTTAATAGTTCGGAGGTTATGTTTTGTTGGTTGTAATTTTGGGATCTGTTCTCGTTCCTCTATTGTAATATTTTGTATTTGACTTAGATGGTTCTTTATTTCTACCTTGGCTTCCTGTATATTGTTCTTATTTTCCGTCAAATAATTATCTTCGATGTGTTCTGAACTCGTTTTATTTTCGTCTTTTAACTGACTCAGATCACACCTTTCCAGCACTTTTTAAACTTACAGCATTATCTTCGCAGTGATTTGCGTGTTTCACGGTTTCTTCATTATGACCTGTGGCTTCTTTGATGTTATTACTTTTTATTTCTGATTCTGATTCCGGTTCCTTTTCATATTTTGTTGATTCGTCTCTTCTTGTTACAATTCTTTTAATTTCATTAATTTCAGCCTCTGTCAGTCGGTTATTACGAATAATGTACCTACGTACATTGGCTAATTTTCTTTCTTCAATGTAATTTCTATTTGCTTGACCAACTTTTTCACGCCAAATGCCATATGTTTGGCGAGTCATGTTTTTTTGAGGTTTGAGTAACGCTTCATGAAATGCAGTCATAACGACTTTGTACTCCTCACGAGACCATTTTATTTTTTCTTTCTTTAAATATACGGTTGTAGATCTAGCTGGAGAATTTTCAGGACCATCATTAGGATTATCCTGGTTGTGGGGACCTGAAGATTCATTCTTTGTGTAGGAGTTTGTTCCTATGGCAGATTTTTCGACCTCGGGTAGGTTCCCTCCTGAAGGACGGGCTCCCTGTTTATCCACTGGAAGAGCCATACTGGACTTTTTATTTCTATTTGCATTTTTCATGTTTTTCCCACGAGTGACGCACGGGTCCAAAAGTCCACCCAAAGTTGCCCGGCATGTTGGGTAACGGTCTTTTACAAACAGGGTCCCGAAGCCTGTAGGGTATCGTTTGTGACCTCATAACGTAGTAGCCATTCACTCCTCGGCACGATTAACACCTTGAGTTGCGGGTTGTTATTCGGAGTTTTACTTCTCCTAAATGTGCTGCCAAGTGACATCTGACAGACGCGATTGGAATTCAAGGAGAAAGACGCTGGTTAAAAAAAAAACAAAAAAAAAAAACACCTTTGGCGTAGCAACGGCTCAACGAAACAAAACAGCACTACTAGAGTATTTTGTTTTAAAAAAAAAATTTATTAATGGAAAAAATTTGACATACGTTTAAGTTTATTTGTGCTCTGAGATTTAAAAAAAAATGTATAATTTGTTCGTCCACTTTACATTCATTTATCTTTTCAATAAAGTCGTTGGTCAAAAATAGGGTTATCAGAATAAGATAAATTAAATAAATAAATTAATCAATAAATAAATAAGAATAAATATATCAATAAATACGTAGTCTTTCTATAAAATAATACCGTAGAAATTGTTTTTCATCGGATTTAATTTATTTTCTTGTTTTGTTTTGTTTTTAAGAAAATTATAATAGTTAAAAAAAAAAAAATTTTACGAAATATCGACAGCTAAAGGAAATGTAATACGGATGATTTTATTTATGTACATTTAAAGAACAAACAGATAGATTAAAATGAAACAGAATTTCATAAAAAAAAAAAAATTCGATAATATCTAAAGAAAAAGATCCTGTTTATATTAAAACAGAATTTCATATTGAGAAAAAGAAAAATTCAAAGAGAGAGACGCTGGTTGAAAAAACAAACAAACTTGGACGTAACGGCCGTTCAACGGAAAAAAAACATCACTGCACTTAGAGTATTGTTAAAAGAAAAAAAAATTGTTGCTACCATCAATAGTCCTTGCAATAAAAATAATTAAGATAAAAAAAAATAAATTAAAAAAAAAACAAAAAAATGTAATAATTTGTTCGTCCACTTTATCATTTATTTTTTCAATAAAGTCGTTGGTCAAAAATAGGGTTATCAGAATAAGATAAATTAAATAAATAAATTAAATCAATATATAAATAAAAATAAATATATCAGTAAATACGTAAACTTTCTATAAAATAATACCGTAGAAATTGTTTTTCATCGGATTTAATTTATTTTCTTGTTTTGTTTTGTTTTTTGTTTTTAAGAAAATTATAATAGTTAAAAAAAAAAAATTTACGAAATATCGACAGCTAAAGGAAATATAATACGGATGATTTTATTTAGGTTCATTTAAAGAACAAACAGATAGATTAAAATAAAACAGAATTTCATAAAAAAAAAAAAAAAAAATTCGATAATATCTTGTAGTGGACGATGCGTCCACTTACTAATTTAGATATATGAGTCGACTCGACGCAACCTTGGTCAAAGCAGGGTTTAAGGAACAAAAAGGCGAAAGTAACCAGAAAAACAATGTATTGACAAAGGTTACATGGGGTTGAGAGAGCATGCATAAGAAAGTGAAAAGGAAAGAGTCATTCCCCTTCGTCTGTTCGTAGAAACAAAATAAGATGTATGAAGTTTTTACTCTAGCTGAAAGAAAGGTTTGTAACAATTGTTAAGATTATCGTAAAGAGTTCAAAGTTCAAATCCTTGATGAAGAAAGTCAGACAGAAGACAAAGTTCTGTGTCTGTGTGTGCGTTGAGTAGAGAGAGAGAGAGACTTACATGCGAATGTAATAGCCTTAGGCAGTCTGTGGATTTCTACTGACGAAGGTTGGAAAAATTGTGAATTTATGTGTAGGAAATTATTTTATGTAAGGTCCATGTTTGAATGAAAGTTAATGTGCATAGTGTTAATGTCGGAGAAGAAAAATAAAAGAAATTTGCGCCACTAATTGCTACCCGCAATTAGTGCGCGTGTGTTTGTGTGAGTTAGGGAGACATGTTTGCTCTTGTCCCGGGACGAAATCCTAACTGACTACCACGTGATGTTCTTCGCTTTTATTAGCATCGTTTTGGCGGGAAAACAAGTCATCACGTGGACGCCGAGTGACCATGCGTGTGTGTGTGTGTGTGTGTGTGTGGGTGGGTGTCAATGTATGAAACCCCACAATCTAAAGAAAAAATCCTGTTTATATTAAAACAGAATTTCATATTGAGAAAAAGAAAAATTCAAAGAGAGAGACTCTCTTGCCTATTTTACTGGAGTAGAATATATTAGTTTACTTAATTATTACACGTAGGAACCGAACTCGTGACATCTAGGAAACTCGAATCGCTTAACCAAAGAAGAGATAAGAGACTTTAATCCTCATCGGTAAGCCGTGTTGGAATTCCAGTTGACTTCCATGAATTAAATTACACGCAAATAACTTTGGCAAAGATATTAATCCGTCTCTTCTCCTTTCGGCCATGGTGTAAATTGCAGGACAGATTGGGTTCGATAGCCTTGGTTGGTAATCAGTCTACCGCTGTGAGTAATCGCAAAATACTGCGGAAAAATATTCTGTTCAGTCAGTCATGTATTTTTAGCGACATGATCACCCAAGCGTGTGTCACTTACGGCACTCAACTGGCAGATTTATGCCTGTTTTTTTCAGCTCATCTAGATCATATGGACTTTTTACAACTACTTTTACTATAATAACTTGCTGTAATTTTCTGGTCATAGGGGTCTAATGCTCTTTTTTCTTAATTAAAGTTTGACATATTGCGTTTTTTTTCTATGGTCGACCATCTGACGAGGATATTAGAAACTAACACGTGCGTTAATCATTTCTAATTGTCTTATCTGTCAACAGAGTTCCCTATCGATTGGGTTAGCTGCACAAACTGATACCATAAAGAATTTATTTTGAAGATGATGTTCCCCACTGCCAAATGCTGTCTATCAAAAACGTTTCTTTATATGATTTTCTTATAAAGTTATTATTATTATTATTATTATTTTATTGTTGTTGTTGTTGTTGTGGTTTTGTCCTCCCCCCAAGAAAAGCTAAGAGTGAAAGAAAATGAGAATACATTAGCGAGGAGAAAAGAAAAGAAAAGAAAAAGATTCTAGAAGATCGAAGATAGTGAGTAACTTTGTTTTTATGTTTTTCATGATTATCCGCAGGCAAGAAAGAAACTAGAAAATATTTCCACATATCAAAATAAAAATTACGGTTTCATTTATTTAATTCAACAGTAAAATGACAAGACCCTGTTGCCAATCTACTAGTACACTTATTAAAGTCAAACCGAGAAACTGTTATCATAGAACTTATGTTTACTTTTAGCTATTTCGACAATAAACTTGTGAGAACTTGTCGCCAATCTCGTACTGCGATGAAAATAACGCATTATTATTATACTAAACACTTCCGAATTATTTCTTCTTCTTCTATGTGCCTTGTCTCTTCAGGACGTAGGCGATCATAGCCTTCCATGTTTCCCTATCCCTGGTGGCTCTTAGCACGCCTTCTCCTGTTACACCATGCAAGCCTCGTTCCATCATCCACCTGATTAGGTCCTTCAAATATGTTATCCGTTGCTTTCCCCTGTTTCTTTTCCCCTATATCTTGCCAGTTAGTATCAGATTCTCCAAGCCCTCCTTCCTCATTGAGTGTCCCAGTAACTTCAGCTGTCTCTTCCTGATGCACAATAATAATTTGCTTTTTGTTTCCATCATTTCCAAGACTTGATCATTGCTCACATGCTCGATCCATGATATTACCCTTCTCTCCCACTTGAGAGAGATGTGACACAAGGTCTTTTTTAACGTGGGAAACCTGAGCGCGTACGCCCAGGTACTGGTCAAAACATTACATATCCACTGTGGTGGATAGGTTCAAAACCGGTCTAAACTGGTCTTAAACTTGTCTAATTTGGTCATTTCGGAACCCAGCCGGAAGGCCGGAGACCAGATCATTTACGATTCTTTAAAATTGTTTGCAATAATAAATTTATAATGCATTTTTAAATCCCTCCGAGTTGGCATAAATGAAAATATAAGGGTAGTCAGGAATTTAGGCATTCCATTGTTCATTTAGTTTTCGGCCTCGGTCAGGCGATACACAAAATGCTAAAATCGAATTATGTTGCTTAGGCTGATAGCGACATATTTATCCCTGTCACGCAGGTTGGATGCATTCTTTTAAAATCTTCTTTCGAAATCCTTACTTGTCTTGACAATGGCTGTTGGCGCTAATGGGAAATAGCCACATGTATCGATCACCAAGCACGTTCACACACACACACACACACATATATATATATATATATATATATATATATATATATATATATATATATACATGTGATTGAAAAACGATGAATTTGAAGTTGGAATGGGAAAAAATGAAGACGTCTAATGTATTGCTTTACATTCCATTTTCATAACACGAAGGGAATCATGTTAGCTTAAAGGCGTATTCGTTTTCCGATATAAGGCTTCAAATCGATTTATGTGAAAGACAGTGAAATATATTCTGATTTAAACGAAATAAGCCTTAAAGGGTAATGAGGAAATCGCTGAATTAAAGTTTAGAAATATTGAATCATTATTTGGGGATATGAATGTAAGTTTGGTTAACAGAATCGAGTAATATTTATGAATGTTGGTTAGGGATAGATCTAGCCATAAGACGTACGGATGAAATTATAGATTATGAAAAGTGTTAGTAATGTGATTGTGTCTAGGATTATGGATAATCTTATGGATTATGGTTTAATGTTGGAGATGCAGATTAGGCTAGTAGATGAGTTTTTTAACATATTTAGATTAGATAATTGACTGTGGTTACAAATCGAATAGAGGATTTATAATTATACAATGACAAAGTATTTTACTGAAAATATTGGTAAGATATGTTTTCTGTATATGACGCGCATAGAGAATTTTCCTGTCTAGAAGGGAGGAATAATTTTTCCACGATAGGAAATATCGTGAATAAATACCAGAATACTATTTTCTATCTCAAAATGCAAGACATTCCTTTTAAGGGCACTCATAAAAGTAAAAAAAAATAATTGCTTTAAAATTGAATGCAAATTAAAATAATAATAAATTTTAAAGGTAAATCGAGTCAAACCTTTGAAATTTTGTATGTAAAATTCACTATTTAATAAAGTATATACTAGTAAATGAACATTTGTATTGATGTTTGTTTTTTCCTTTTTTTTTAATTGTATCAACCCCGAGCAAGGCGGTAACGCCACTGATGTGCAAGGGGCTACGTAAGAGTGAAAAGATTGGAAAAGAGAAAGCCGGAAACGACATCCTAAACAGGGAACAAGGGATGGGCCTTTTAACCTGTTCAATAGACGTGGGTGGAGTGTGAACCGGGCGATAGTTTAGTCTATATACTCCAATTGAGAAAAAAAAAGTAAAAAGATTGGAAAAGAGAAAGCCGGAAACGACATCCTAAACAGGGAACAAGGGATGAGCCTCTTAACTGTTCAATAGACGTGTGTTGAGTGTGAACCGGGCGATAAATTGATCTATCTACTCCAATTGAAAAAAAAAACAAATTGAGAAGACTGGAAAAGAGAAAGCCGGAAACCACATCCTAAACAGGAAACAAGGGATGAGCCTCTTAACCTGTTCAATAGACGTGTGTGGAGTGTGAACCGGGCGATAGATTGTAGGTCTATATTTGCACGCCGATTTATTTCAGAATTTTAACTTTCCTATAAAAGTTTCTACAGGTGTAAAAATAATTTATTTAATTTTGATAAATATTCAGTTACATTACGCAACAATTCTAATTGAAAAATAATTTGAATTTGAGAATCAACGCTAGATTTATTAAGATAAATTATCGATCGATGTCTTAACTCTTTCCCTTGCTTTTCGAAAACTAAAGTGGATTAATGGGTTTTAAATACTTTCACAGAATAGATTGATAGCAATAGTTAACATTTATATTGAACATTTTTTTTCACACTAGTTTGCATTGAAAATCTTGCCATGATTAATGAATTTTAATAAAACATTTATCCATACTAACGGATTTGTATTAACATCTGTTTTCAAAATGATTTAATTGCATTGAAATTCGTGAGCCGATAGCAGAATTGCTCTGCGGCTAGTAATTTTTTTGCTTAATTTTAAACGTTTCATGCCTAACTGAGGGATTGGTTTTGTTTTTTAGCAGATATTTCTTTGACTGGTGGATTCTTTGTATTTATTTTTTCCTTTATTGCTAGTCCTGTCCGATACTTTCTTTCTTTTATTTTTTACCGGCTGTATTTTAGTTACCTTGGTAGATAGGTCACACTGGCTATTTATTCGACTCTCCCACCTCCGCATTGCTACCACTTTTTGACCAAAAAGTTGAAAATTATTATTTTTTCAACTTACTAGTAGAAACAATGTGTGTTTTGGGATGGATTCAACTGTCTTAAATATTCTTAAAAGTAAGTCATTTTTTTTGCTTAATTTTAAATGTTTCATGCCTAATTGAAGGATTGGTTTTGTTTTTTAGCAGAAATTTCTTTAACTGAACTTTAACTAAGTTAAATCTTAACAAGTCACTACCCTAAGTTTTTTTTTAATTGGAGTAGATAGATCACACTATCGCCCGGTTCACACTCCACCCACGTGCAGAGGCTCATCCCTTGTTCCCTGTTTAGGATGTGGTTTCCGGCTTTCTCATTTCTCTCCTCAGACCTCAGTATTGGTGCTTCCGTGATTTTCCAGCGATGCACTTGGCTGGTGGCTACGTCTCATTATTGTAAGGGTACCGGGTTGGCAGTTTTCTGGCTGCTGCTTCCGACTAACTCTTGCGTAGCGTCAAAAGCGGCTACTCTGATCAACAGTTGCATAATACCAGGGTTCTTATGGTGCCATGTCGTGCATGGATAGGTGTCTCTACAAGCGCTTTCGGTGGGCAAACACTTTGATACAGCCCGAGTCAGTTCCCATCCCAGCGCATATCGTGGATAATGACCGCCTGTATCCTCTATTCAAGGTCCCTACCTAACAATGAATTTTAACATGGTAAACGGAATAAGATATAACCCTAAACCAGTCAAACTCAAATCACCAAAATTCTTAACATTTCTTTTGCTAACATCCGGGGCATTCGTACTACCTTTTATAGGGTAGAAGCTTTCCTCCTCAAAAAGACCCCTGACATCCTAGCGCTCTATGAGACTAACCTCAACTCATCAATTTCTTCCTCTGACTTCTCGATTCTTGGTTATCTTCCTCTCTTAAGGAAGGATTCCACTGCCCACATGTATGGGCTGGGGGTCTACGTTAGTGAACACCTCCCTGTAGCTAGGGTGACTTCACTCGAATCCACCGCCCACCAATATGTATGTCTCCATCTATCATTTCTCAGTTCAGTTAGCTACCTTTTTTTTTCTTTTGCCGTTCCCCTTCTACTTCCGACTGCTCCCTACTAGACAACATTTCGGATAATATAGATAAGGCAACTTCCTACCACCCATTCGCTCACATATTTATGTTCGGAGACCTTAACGCCCATCATGCTGAGTGGCTTAAAACTCTGTGGCTGATTCAGCAGGCATCCACGCCATGAACTTTGCTACTTCCCAGTTTCGTACGCAAGTAATGGACATCCCACACGCTTTCTAAGAACTCCATCTGGGCATGCCTCTCTACTGGATATATGCTTTAGCTCTGCACCTGACTCCTGCCAGGTCTCGCAGCTTTGCTCTCTCGGCAACTCCGACCATGCTGTTGTATCTCTTAATATTTCTCTCCACTCTCACTCCAACCAGGAGCCTCCTACTTGTAGGACCTCCTAATGCTACCAAAGAGCTGACTAGGACGCCTTCCGCGACTTCCTTTGCGACGTCCCTTGGGGGAAAGTGTTCGATCTCCCGGATGATGACTGTGCCTTTGAGATTTTGTCCTGAGTGAAAGCTGGCATTGATGCCTTCATACCTACCAGGAAGTTTCGTCTCAAAACTCATTCCCCTCATTGGTTGTCTCCTGCTTGTTCGGCTGCCATTGCCCACAGAAATCATTACTTTCGGCTATTTTGGAGACAGTAATCTGACCACAACAGGCGTCGATTCACATATGCTCGTAATGAGTGAAAGAGAATCCTGAATGACGCCAAGCGGTTGTTTGCTGAGAGAATGAGACAGCGCAAGTTCGGCTCCCAAGACTATTGGCGATTATGCAAACGAGTGCTAAACACTAGCAAATCCTCTATTTCTCCTTTAATCAACTATTTCGAGGTCCTCACATCATCAGCGGACAAGGATGAGTGCTTTGCTCGCAGATTCTCTTCCAACTCCACACTTGACTCAGTAGTATCCCGTGTAGTATCCCGTGTAATATCAAAACTGGACCCCCACAAGGCTAGCGGCGGTGATGGAATCCCGGTGATTGTCCTTAAGAAATGTGCCCCTGAACTCTCCTCTCTCCTCTCTAAACTACAACTACTGCATCTCTGCTTCTTATTTTCCTGCATGCTGGAAGTCCTCTTCTGTCGTACCTGTATTTAAGAACTCTGGTGAATCCTCGGACCCATCCAACTATCGCACTATCAGCCTTCTACCTATTTTCGGGAAGGTGTTCAAGGCCATTATTAATGCGGAAATAGTTCAACATCTTACTCTCCATAAACTCTTCTCCGACAGGCAGTATGGATTCCGCTTTGCTAGGTCCACGGCCGACATGCTAACGACCATTACGGAGTACATGTTTCAGGCCCTCGAGGAGTCCGGCAAAGCTCGTCTTGTTGCACTGATCATCTACAAGGCTTTTGACAGGGTTTGGCACTCTGGCCTTCTATGCAAGCTACGGGGTTACGGTATTTCTGGACGATTGCATGATCTGATCCAATCTTTCCTACATAACCGCATAATGAAGGTCGTCGTGAATGGGCATACCTCCACACTCTCCTACTTTACGAACGCTGGTGTCCCTCAGGGCTCTATCCTAGGCCCCTACGCTCTTCCTTTTTTTCAGAAATGACTTCCCAGACGAGATCGAGAGCCAGCTAGGCATCTACGCAGATGACACCACAATTTACTCCCGCATCAGTAAGAATCCAGGCGTGACGGACAAACATAATCTTGCTGCTGATCTTAGTGGGATCTACACTCTGTGGTGAATTGGAGTAAGAAGTAGCTTGTAAATTTCAATGCGTCTAAGACCAAGTCACAGGCAATCTCTCCTGCCTCCCATAAGCATGGCCCAAGCGAGTCTTCCCGAAAGCAATACTCTGCGCCTCCTCTGACCTAAAGTTAAACTACTACATTGAATCAATAGCGAAATCCACTGCTAGGAAGCTTGGGTTAAGCTGTCGGGCCAGAAAGTTTTTTCCCACCTGAAACCATCCTGCATAAATACAAATCAACCATTCGTCCGTGCATGGAGTACTGCTGCCATATATGGTAAAGTGCTCCCGTTATTCATCTCCGTGTTCTTGACAGTCTCCAAAGGAGAATCAGCAATGTGATAGGTACCGACTTGGTGGCTCGACTACAGCCTGTTCCCCAATGATCTTTCAGGATATAATATTTATATGATGAAGATGATACGTGAGTTTTGGCTTATTTTTTCCTACGAAAACCTTTAAAATAATTTATTTGGTGCTCCGAGATTTGATTATTGTATTTAATCGATGTTCATCTAAATAATAATATAATTATTCGTATTTATTTCTGTCATTCAACTACTAAAAATATAATGATATGTTATTAAGCGATATGAACACAACGTCGAAAAAGATGAGCATAGCTCATAGATTAAAATAAAAATTTAATTTGATTTGTAAGTTAAGAACAGAAAACTAGTTTTAATCATATTGCAACAGGACAGTAAAACGTTGAGAGGAGAGAAAAGTGAATTGTTAATGTCGTGGACCCGGTTAAAGGTCCAGTAAGTATAACGCAAAAACAACCAAATAGGAAAATACAAATATATATTAAACGGAAAGAATACAATACTTGGAACTTTTTTAGTAGGAACGATAATACGAGTTAGTGTGGAATAAAATGATTCGACTCTCGGCCTTAGAACTTGGACTCGTAATGGTTGTTAAGGTATCAGTATTCGTAGACCGACTCTCGGTTGAGTACGGGCCGCTATGTGGTCACTCTCATCAGGCTACTCTCCCTCAACTCTTGTGAGAGAAGGTATAAGTAACGGTTGGAAGATTAAATTCAGTCTGTCGGTGATGCTGCCATGACAATATATATATATATATATATATATATGTGCGTATGGGTGTGTATGTATGTGTGTGTGTGTGTGTGTGTGTGTGTGTGTGTGTTAAAGTTCCAGCAAGATTAACGCAAAAACAACCAAATAGGAAAATATGAATATATATTAAATGCGGAAATGCAATACTTGGAACTTTGTTAGTAGGAACGATAATAAGAGTTAGTGCGGAATACTATGATTCGACCCTCGACCTTAGAACTTGGACTCGTAATGGTCGTTAAGGTAGCAATGTTCGTAGACCGACTCTCGGCTGAGTTCGAGCCTCTCTGAGGACGCTCTCGTCAGGCGACTCTCACTTCTTGGGAGGGGAAGTATAAGTAAGTTTGGAAAAGTTCATTCAGTCTGTCGGTGATGTTGCCATGACAGAATCAGAATTACACTTTCGTCCGTCTTTTTCTTTTCCAGTGATTCATTTCGTCAATGTTTCAATTGCCATAATTACCCCGTGGCAAGGCATATGAACAAAGAACGCACGTTTTTAATGAAAATGTTGAACATCAATTTGCTACATTTTATGTACTATCAATGTCGCAAAATATTTTGGCTTCTTTTTAGCGGCAGACAATGAAATAATATCACAGTTGCACCAGAAATTATATTATACTAATGATGGTCATTCCTACTTCTTTATTGATAACAAAACTTTTCTTAGAATCATATTGAATCGACAATTCCCAAATGATTTAATTTGAAGCGCTTGTATATTTGAAAATATTCACTTAATTAATTCTATGTGTTTCTTTTATCTTAGTCGGATAGGAAACGTAGAAAAATAATTATGAAGCACTCCATAAATGAGACTTGTAAATGTATAACACATTTCCTTATATAAAAAACAATAAGGCGATGTAATTTTAATGAAATCTTGTTTACAGTATTCCATAAAAGTATATTTGTTAATACCATATTGTTCCACAGGGGTAGTGGGAAAGAGGTATAAGACCTGTTTTGTGATTTTTCCATAAGTTTCGGAAACCCTTTCTTTGAAATAATTCTACTGTTACACTGCCTTTTCTTCGTGTCTTGAAGATTACTAAAATAAGAAATGTTACGAAAATAAGAAATATTACGAAAGAAGAAAATACAAAACTATTGTAATGAAAACAATAGATTACAATACAAACGGTAAACAGTTATATGACCAACATTTGCAATCGAGAAGGAATTGAAAATGTGCAAGTCTTGTTTCTATTGTTCTCATCCTGATAGGTTAACATTTCCGCAATGGTGCTTACTCTCTGGCCTATATACTCTCAAAATCACAATCCAATCAAAACAATGCAAGGTTTCATTTCAATACTTCTTTTTCGGCATCAATAGACGTTTGTAAAAAAATGTAGCTTATTATCTTGCTACGATATATTTCAGTACCAAATTTTGAAACTGTATCAGTTAAATTTATGTTTCGCAACTAAAAAGAAAGCTATCTATACTTCGGTGATGAGGCAGTATTTACATTATTTACATTGTTCGGATTGTTGTCCTCATCTTTATTGCAATGTTTATGACATTTTGGCCGTTGTACGCTTTGTCTATTATACTTCTGAGATGAGGTAGTATTTACATTATTTACATTGTTAAGACTGTTGCCTTCATCTTTATTGCTACATTTACGACGTTTCGGTCGTTGCACGCTGCGAACTTCTACAAAAAAGAAATCATTACTATTTCCCGTATAATTACACAATTTCTCTTGTGCATTATAGTTATATTTATCCCGGAATGTCTTGATTTTCTATGTTTATTTTTATGTGTCATTAATGAGAGCCTGGTGTTAAAACTGATTCCAAAGTAAACGTTTAAGGTTTTCACATATAATGTATCTAGTTACGGTTTTTGACTGATATTTACAAATGGCAAGCTACAACTGGGCAGCGTGTTATGATTATTTGGATCAGTTGCCGTTGACGACAAAATGATTCAACGATTAATTTAAATTCATTGTTTGACTCTATATATGTGCGAAATAATCAGTTATCTTTTGAGTAGTCAGTCCGTTAAGGATATACTCAGCTTTTGAGTAGTCAGTCCGTTAAGGATATACTCAGCTTTTGAGTAGTCAGTCCGTTAAGGATATACTCAGCTTTTGAGTAGTCAGTCCGTTAAGGATATACTCAGCTTTTGAGTAGTCAGTCCGTTAAGGATATACTCAGCTTTTGAGTAGTCAGTCCGTTAAGGATATACTCAGCTTTTGAGTAGTCAGTCCGTTAAGGATATACTCAGCTTTTGAGTAGTCAGTCCGTTAAGGATATACTCAGCTTTTGAGTAGTCAGTCCGTTAAGGATATACTCAGCTTTTGAGTAGTCAGTCCGTTAAGGATATACTCAGCTTTTGAGTAGTCAGTCCGTTAAGGATATACTCAGCTTTTGAGTAGTCAGTCCGTTAAGGATATACTCAGCTTTTGAGTAGTCAGTCCGTTAAGGATATACTCAGCTTTTGAGTAGTCAGTCCGTTAAGGATATACTCAGCTTTTGAGTAGTCAGTCCGTTAAGGATATACTCAGCTTTTGAGTAGTCAGTCCGTTAAGGATATACTCAGCTTTTGAGTAGTCAGTCCGTTAAGGATATACTCAGCTTTTGAGTAGTCAGTCCGTTAAGGATATACTCAGCTTTTGAGTAGTCAGTCCGTTAAGGATATACTCAGCTTTTGAGTAGTCAGTCCGTTAAGGATATACTCAGCTTTTGAGTAGTCAGTCCGTTAAGGATATACTCAGCTTTTGAGTAGTCAGTCCGTTAAGGATATACTCAGCTTTTGAGTAGTCAGTCCGTTAAGGATATACTCAGCTTTTGAGTAGTCAGTCCGTTAAGGATATACTCAGCTTTTGAGTAGTCAGTCCGTTAAGGATATACTCAGCTTTTGAGTAGTCAGTCCGTTAAGGATATACTCAGCTTTTGAGTAGTCAGTCCGTTAAGGATATACTCAGCTTTTGAGTAGTCAGTCCGTTAAGGATATACTCAGACATGAATGACTGGGTAGAAGATTATCCCGCAGTGGGTTGCTATTATTTTCTGCGGTAGACTGGTTGCCTGTCAAGTCTATAGAACCCTTTCTGTCCTGTTTTTAACCCATAACTGGCGGGAAGAGACGAATTAATACCTTTTCCAAGGGTCTTTGCGCATAGTGAATGCTAGGGATGCAACAGGAATTCGAACTCAGATTCACTGCACCTAAACGCACGTCCTTTCTTTAAGTAACCCTCGCTACAAAATCATAGCAAAACATTTACCAGATTTTAGATGCATTATATGATTACTATTTTTGCTTCATGGCCAATATTGAATTTATATTTTATAAAATATATTACATGTTTTATTTATTGAAATTAATAAGATTTTCATTTATTATTGAATTTAGGAAATACAGTTTAGATTCCCTTTCATACTAAGTTCGGCTTCTTTCAGAATTTCTGAAACATTTTTGAGACAAAGCAGATAAGAAAAAAAATTCGTTTACTCAGCGAAGGCTGAAGTCTTTTAAAATTTGTTGTCAGTCTACAGAAATCAGAAAAGCAATTATTTGTTAGATACAATTCTCTTATTCTTGTTTGATGATTTTCTCTTTAATGTTATAAAAATTGGTTTTTATATCTAACACTTTGGCAGAATTATTTTCTCTGTGATCGTCTCTACTTGTTTATCCTTTTTATAGAATGTTTTTGAAGGAACCACTTAAGGTGGAATGAAATATCGATATGAATTTGCTGAAAACTGAATGTCAAAAGAATGTGCCTATAATTTAACTTCAGCAGAGTTAAGAATATTTTAACATTAAGGCCGCTCGTACTAATTCAATTAAATAAATAGAATAATTACGGCTATCTCACGGAAATTTTTTCATTAACTGCTATAATACTTGAAAGGAAATAAACTTTTTCTTTTATTGAAAACGGTATAATTTAAAACTTTTCTATATTTCCGTTGATATAATGACTGGTTATTAAGAATCTGTCTTTTAAATTTATCCAACTGCAATTCCTCGATGGAAACATAATAAAAAAGACACCTGTTGACTGTCGATTGTTTAGGGATTCCAAAAGAATTAGTTTTTCAAAATTTACTGCGATTTTGATTGAGAGACAAACATAATAAAACACACCGAGATATACTTAACACGTAGTGTTATTGTGGTTTTGAGAGTTACTTTGAGTTTAAATTTCAATTTAACATTTAACATTTGTTCAATGGTCTTGACAAAATTCAACGGAAAATCTGTAGTGTAATCGATCCTGACCTTGAAGCTTGACTCGAGGCAATTTCTCACCGATGGGATGTGGCTTCCCTCTGTCAGTCAGTTAAGTGCCATACGTGATACACGCTTGGGCGATCATGTCTCGAAAGAGACATGACTGACTGGGCAGAAGATTATCCCGCAGTAGGTTGCCATTGCTTTCTGCGGTAGACTGGTTGCCGACCAAGGCTATAGAACCCAATCTGTCCTGCTATTTAACCCATAACTGGAGGGAAGAGACGGATTAATACCTTTCCCAAGGGTATTTGCGCGTAAGTGAATACAATGGATTCAACTGGAATTCGAACTCGGCTCCCCGGTTTCTCGTTCCGAGCCGATATCCACTGTACCACAAATCTTCGACAAATAGTCTCCTTGCTTCCTCTCTGGTGAGCTTAGCTCCCTGGTGGGCCTAGCTCCTTGGCGCCCCATCTGCATGAATTTACTCGAGTTACTAAAGTAGCAATTAGGTCCCACTCTTTTATAGCGAAACCAATGAAATGTAACTGCAACCAACAGCTTATTTTCTCGCACTTTCTGCCAGTGGAACTCCCTTCCGTATACTAGCTTCCCTGACATGTAAAATCTCCCAGAATTTAAATGCAATGACAATTGCCATCTCTTATCGCCTTGACTCCCATCGTTTCCCTGACAATCCTTGTATCATGTTCTTTCCCTTTCCTCTCCACTCTCATGCAGTACTCTTCACACCAGTGTTCTTATCCTTCTCTTATCCATTTTCTGACACTGACGTCATTTGCTCCACTTTCACATCACTCTCCTTTTATGTAACCCCCTGCGCACCAGTGGTAGTACTGCTTTGCTTGGGGAGAAGTTATTATTAAAAAATATATTATGTTTAAAACTCTTTCAAAGCAAATAAATCGGAAACCGAAGCATTGAAAGAAAACAGGCAACAATTGGGCTACCGACATTGAACAACTAAATGCTTAGAAATGAATGACGATGAAAATATATACGGTGCAATAATAAAAGAGGAAATGCTAAAAACCGTAAGGCGTAGTGGATCTATTCGGAACGCTTTTCCAAACAGATAATTACAGAAAAATATTCAATAATAGATTTATTTTTCCGCATAAGATTCACTTACGATAATACACTTCTGTAAACGATGAGACCAGCTATTTGCAATATTCTCAATAAAAATCAGTGTCCTGGAAATGACATGTCGCATCCGAATATGCGTCAACTTATGTGGCTAGACAATCCCTATTGCATACGCTGGCTCAGGTAGATTTCTGTTTCTTCAACGCTCACAGAATTTATCTGTAGATGTTAGTTGCAATTTTTGATAGAGAGCGCATTATCTACAGTGATCAATAGTCTGAACGTAACCAGTATGCTAATCCCCTCAGTCATGATGACTTGAGACCTCGTGCTAACACAGTTATCGACGTCTTCCAAATATTTTCATCAACCAAGTTTCATTCACAAGTCTCCTGTAACACCGTGGTATGGTTTTTGGACATTTTGCGTGCTGCATGCTAGGATCGGGTTACAGGCCGATAACATATAAATCACTTTCTTGTCAAATCAACCATGGTGAATTTCTGACCCGGGTCTCTTGGCCGGAAAACTAATATCTTAAGCACTCGATCACGTGTCCTTATATCACAAATAGAAGCAAGATATCTAATGATTTTCCATCGGAACTCTCGCAATGTTCTTGTTTGATGAGAGGAATTCCCATAGAAAGCTCTGCTTTGTGTCTTGTTGATCCGAGTGCTAATGATTTGGTAACCAACGAGCAGAAAATTTGTTAAACATAACCTTTTGTGGGCTGAATCTATTACATCTGTTGTAGGAGCTATTTTCCCTACAGTTAACCACCGGTCGCGCCTGCAGGTGAATCTCGAATAATATCGATTTTTTTCTTCTTGCTACTCATGTCGATAAGTTGGTCTTCAAGTGCATCTTTTTAGAAATCAGTTGTTCATTTGTAAGTTGCTGGATGGCATGCAAAAAGTCCCAGAAACCTTTCCCAAGTCACCATGTAAATCTCTCAATCAAGTGTCAACATAAGTAATAGAATTGTGCATCAATTCCTTACCACTTCATGCTGTTCTAAAGAAGGTTGACTTAAACAAGTTCGAACTTTAGTTGCTTACATCGAAATATTTCGGTGTCATTTTTATTTAACAATTCCATCACAGGCAAGGAGATAATGCCACTAAGACGTGACTACTGGGATTAAAATGAATGAAAAGAATTTTGATAGAATCGGAAACTCAATGCTAAACAGAAAGCAAGGGTTAATTCGTGAGTAATTTTCAACAGACAGGAGAGAATTGTGAACCACACGTAGGATTTTCTATTGATAGTTTCAAGTGGTTCATACTCTTTTCTACTCTCTTGAACAGGAATAGAGGGTTCATCACTTGTTTCCTTTTTTAAGATTATGTTTCCAGTACCTTCCAAAGTGTCTTCTAGTCATTAATTTTAATGTCTCCGTTTGGAGTATGAATTTCTCTTTAGGTTATAACATGTAAATGCAGGTTAATTTACTGCAAAAAATTATCAAAATATTTGTTATGTTTTATAGTAAAATAATGTTTTCGCTTTTTAAAAATCATTTTTATAAACGACTATTTACAGTTTGCTGGAATTAGTGTTTCTCATTAAATATCTTTCAAATAAGTAACTTTATAATACATCGAAGATTGAAAGATTTGAAAGGCATGATAAAGACTTCTTTCTGGGGCTGTAGAATACCATCTAAACTTGTCAGCGAAGAAGGGAATACAATATTGTATTATTCATTATCTGTATTATTTCACCACAGATTCAATTTCATTCATGAGCTTATTCAAATTATTAAATCTGTGACTCTGAATATTGAATTTTATCAATCGAAATCCTATCTGCAAGCAATTCCATTTCTATTCTTGAAATATCATCTTGTTTTATCTCAAATGGGAGAATTTGAAAAGCACCACATTTACTTTACTTACATCATCATCATCTGGATAATTTTTTTTAAAAGTTTGGCCATGCAGTTACTTCAACACCACTTACCACTCATTCAGTCAGTTAAGTGCCATACGTGATACACGCTTGGGCGATCATGTCTCGAAAGAGACATGACTGACTGGGCAGAAGATTATTCCGCAGTAGGTTGTCATTGCTTTCTGCGGTAGAGTGGTTGACGACCAAGGCTATAGAACCCAATCTGCCCTGCTATTTAACCCATAACTGGAAGGAAGAGACGGATTAATACCTTTCCCAAGGGTTTTTGCGCGTAAGTGAATACACTTACCACTACAAACCTAAAAGTCAGGCCAAATACCTCCCACTACCAAGGAGGAATTACTACTAATTTCCTTCTCCCTTTCCAACCCAAGAAAGAGCAATATATCGGGAATCAGTTTTGTATTGTTATAAAGTAATAGACTGATCCCCCACTAAATACTACTTAATAATATAATACATCTCTTCTCCTTCTAGCTATGAGTGAAATAACACCACAGAATGGGTTCTATAGTTTGGGCTGGTGACCAGTCTACCGCAGAAAACAATGGCAACCAACTGTGGGATAACCTTCTGTCCAGTCAGTCATGTCTCTTTCGAGACATGATCGCCCAAAGCGTGTATCACGTATGGCACTTAACTGACAGATTGACATTGCAGATCTTTCACTGGATTTTCTCAAGAACGTCGAAATTAATAGCAAGAACACCTGAGCAAATATGACAACATTATTGCACGCACAAACGAATGGCAAATTTATAAATGTGATTTATTATAAAATACTGACAAAAATAAAATATAATTTTACAAAGCCCCGCCTTTCAAAAATGCTTTCTATGAACTGAATATTCAATGGCTTGTGGGAAATAACAAAGCCTTGTCTTGACCGAAACCTGACCAAATAAAAATAGAGCCACATTAATAAAATTCTGTCCAAAAATTTTGTTCGATATTATTTCTATCATTTATTATAGGAACAAGAAAAACAATTCATATTATGGAAACATTCGTGATGTTCCTGCAAAATAAACAATTGTTCAGTTAGGCTATAGGATAATTGAAGATATTCAATAATAGATTTATTCAGCCTGAATCCTTCCATACAGAATAACAAGTGAATCAATGTTACATCAACAGCGAAAATCAAATTCGAGAAAAGCTAGCATAACGAGAACAAAAAGATACCACGTGATTCCGAAGGTGATTGAATGTCCAAAGCAACATTTGTGATCATATTAGGGACTTAGAGGTCATTTCTATCTTCCTTTCTATCTATCTATCTATCTATCTATCTATCTATCTATCTATCTATCTATCTATCTAATTCTCTTTCATCTATCTATCTATCTATCTATCTATCTATCTATCTATCTATCTATCTATCTATCTATCTATCTAATTCTCTTTCATATCTATCTATCTATCTATCGATCGATCGATCCCTACTGTTATGAACATAGAATAAACAAGTTTCTTGAAATTTACTCTGATGCCAACATGTCTATATATGTGAAATCTATTTGCTTTTTGGAAGATTTTAACGAATGACGGAGACATTTTACATTCTGTAATTTATTAATGGTGTCTTTATTTTTTACCTTTTTTTACTCAGTGAACATCGGATCTAAATAAATAGATTAAGGGCTAAATAGAAAAGCTGGCCTCAATTTGTTTTGTAAAACCTCTACAGGTACATGCGCAATACACTTGTGTATCCAGCTCATTTGAATAAATATTTCACATTATTCCTTACTTTGAAAATCCATCTGAACAGACTAGATCTTATTTCTATTTACATTCATAAACGTCACTAAGCAGATTGTAAACGTATCATGATGCTTATGATAATAATTGCAAGGAAATCATTATTCGTATGATCATAACTGTTAAAGAAATATCATTCCTATGATCATCATTATAAATATGTAGAATAAAATGATTTTTAGCAAATATTTAACTTTCCGAGATTAGGCATTTCATAAAACAAAGGATCTTAAATAAACTTAATTAATACGCTGTGTGAAATTTAGTCTAATTCTATCAATTAATATATCTCATCGCAGTTACATTCTGTCTCACTTTATATATATATATATATATATATATATATATATATAAGTATCAATTTTTTTTATTTATTTATCGGTAAATTCAGATAAAACTTATAGGGGAAATAGCCATTTGCAACATATCATTTTAAAACATGTCTTACAATGACATGTTGAAAATAGTTATTTCCCCTCTCAGTTTTATCTGAATTTACAGATAAATAAATAAATAAATATCCGCTCTGTAAGTTAAATTAATTTACATTGATCTTTCTATTTGATCAGTTTTAATTTTTTAACAATATTACTGCGATCCTAATAGATTTTCTACCAACCTTATCCCGGAAAATTTAGTAATCTTATCCTGGATTATTTAACCGCCGATATATATATATATAGTCATCCGATTCTATCTCACAGCTATAGTAGAAGAAGGGTGTGTGTGTGTGTGTGTGTGTGTGTGTGTGTGTGTGTGTATTTAGGCAGCATTTTTTCAGTTAAATAAGTTTGATTAAATAATATAGTCATGCAGTGTAAAGGAATAAGGAATTCCTAGGAATAAGTAACGAATGGCACGAAATGAGCATCAGGTGTCACCGGACAGTTATCCTGCGACTGCACTAAACAGAAAATAATATGGACATTAAACGTCAAAAAGATAAACAAATGCCGACAGTTGGAGAATGTCAAGCAGCAGATGAGCAAGGTATCCGAACAAAAACAGAATTCACAAGATTATATCGCAGGCGTTAGAAATAATAAAACCTGAGTCGGATTGATACTAGACCTAGACATGAAGCTATGATTTTTGGGCTACTGCCAGTTATTCGAAAGAATTCATCTAGTTAAACTGAGAAGTAAGCGCTTTAACGTAGGTCTTATAGTGGTGTATTCACAGACAGCGTAAAGCACTGAGAAGGAAATAGAATTTTCATGCGATATCTGAATAACAAAATAGATAAGGAGAGGTTAAGTGTAAGAGATTGCAACTTCGGACGAGTAAACCGCTGTAAAAAATGGGACCAAGATTGCGCAGCAAATGACCAGGTTATAACCAATACCTGATTTCAAGAATTTTCTTTTGAATTTGAAGTCTTTAATTACTGGCATTAGTACTGTTTGCTCTTGATTTTGGCGTTTAAATTTCATTTTAAATGGTGTAAGTTTTTTTGTAAATAATATCGCTGTTTAAAAGGATTTCTCTCCCCTCTACCCTAGGTGGGGAGGTATGCGCTCTAGACCATTCTGTCTCTCTCTCTCTCTCTCTCTCTCTCTTCTGATTTCAAATAGCCAAGATGGAGGAAGAGACACGCCCGAATATGTCTGAAAATTTAAAAACGGTATTCTACCAGGTGGACACCTGTTTAACTTTTTCAGTATGTCTTAACTATCTGGTATGTTGAATCCTGCATGTTTTTTTTAAATTTTCGTCGTTTTTAATTGTTAATTTCTGTTTGAATTTGTAATTTTTAGCTTTAATTTTCTATTGAATATGAAGTTTTTAATTAATGGCATTGGTACTGTTTGCTCTTGATTTTGGCGTTTAAATTTCGTTTCGACTGTAACTAACTTTTTTTTTATTGGAGTAGATAGTACCCACTATCACCCGGTTTTACACTCCCCCCACTTCTTTTGAACAGGAGTAGAGGTGATTGCCTTGTTTCTTTTTTAGGAAGGGGTTTCCGGTTCACTTTCCTTCTGCTTCGGGTTTAGCGTTAGTTCGGCTGGAAGCTCTTTGCAGTTATTGAGCATGGTCGCAACGCCTCTTCATTTTGAGCTGAGTTTTGCGTTCCTGATTATCTTCCCCTCTCCAGGAAGGACTCCAATGTCTGGATCACACTTTCATGTGCTTCCGTCTCTCACTTCTAAGATCGATTAGCTATCTCTTCTTCCTCTACCGCTCCCCATCCACCTCTAACTGTTCGTTCTTTTTTTTTTCTTTTTTTTTCATTTGGAATAAGTAGGCTAAACTATCGCCCGGTTCACAGTCCACCCACGTCTATTGAACAGGCGAAGAGGCTCATCCCTTGTTCCCTGTTAAGGATGTGGTTTCCGGTTTCTATTTTCCAATCTTTTCACTCTTACGTAACCCCCTGCACATCAGTGGCATTAGCGCCTTGCTCGGGTTGATATGATTAAAAAAAAGATTATGGACATGAAGATGCGCAGAATTAGAGAGATTAAGCATGACATGTATAAAGAATAAGACATCTAAGAGGAAAAAACCATGCTCATCAACAGGATGTATAAAAATTAAGGATGGAACGCTCTTATTAGAGAAAGAGAAAATAATTCAGCGACGTGGTAAAAATACCAGGGATCTCTTTCACAACAAGACAGAGCAAAGGAAAATACACAGCGCAACGGAAATATTAAAAGCCGAAGTGGAAGCGTCACTGGCAAATCTGAATAGGAACTAAGCATCAGGGCGAAAGGATATTGTAATAGAAAGTCAGTCAGCTTTAAACCAATTCGTCGTAGACAAAATTACAGAAATAATAAATGGAATCTACGACACTGGCTATAAACTAAGAAGCAAGACGCAAAACAATATGAATTCTAACGAACAATCGACTTAATGAGTCACATAACAAAACTCATCATCCGAATTCTGATAATTAGAGTGTGCAGTTGTTGGTTGTTTTGTTTTTATGGCATATCATCCTCGACGGGTCATTTAATGCCAACTAAATTTTATTTATTTATTGCTGGTAATACCTTTTTTCTTTCAACAATTTTATTGTTGTTTTTATATAAGTTTTGTGTCTAGTAAAACTTTTCTCTTGTTCGAGTATCAAGATTCACTGGGATTTGTTTTTTAAAGGTAGAGTCCCCAAGTCCTACCTTGTTATTTAACCCATAACTGGAGGGAAGAGACGGATTAATACCTTTCCCAAGGGTACCAGCGCTTTAGTGAATGCAGGGTATTCAACTGGAATTCGAACTCGGCTCACCGATTTTCTTTCCGAGCCGATATCCACTGCACCACAACGCACGTCCGTCACTAAACGCTTACAGCACCTGGTATTCCCAAGCCGTCATCCATCTAAGTACCGATCAGGTTCAACGTTGCTTAACTTCGGTGATCGTGCGAGAACCGGTGTGTTCAACGTGATATGGCCGTAAGCCAGAGTGTGCAGTTGAATCCGGCCAAAGATAGAACAAGATCAGTGCCGTTTTGTCAAAGACACTGGAACAAGGAACGCAATATTAAGCTCAGAATATTATCAGAAAAGACAATAATAATGCAGAAGGACATGTGCTTGTAAGTTATGGACAACGCAAGGGTGTTCGGCAAAGTACACAACAAAGACTTGATAAAGATGTTCGCTAACCTAGATATATTATGGTAATACATTAGGATAAACAAGAACCTTTACTGGCGTCAAAATACTTGCATAAAAACAGGGAATGAGTTCAGTAGATATAAATAAATAAGTAGAAAAGAGTGTATTACAAGTATGTGTCTTCTCACCAGATCTATACAATCTATAGAATGACACCATTCTGAAAGAACTAGAAGTCTTGTCAAGATTCGTCATAGACGACCAGAACCACCAAATATAAGATACGCAGTGGATGCAGTACTGGGAGTAGTAACGAAAGGAAACTACAAGACCTTCTATAGAAGGTAGCAATAAAAACAAAAAGGACTAAATATAAACTATAAAAAAACTGAATTTATGCTTATTAGTAAAAAGAGCTTCCCAAAATTTCAACTACAAGTCGGAGATATTGAAATCAAACAGATTCAGAAATATAAATAGTTTGGAAATGTTCTAACAGATGACGTATTGTGGGACATTGAGATCGGATAGAGGATAGGCATGGCCAAAGATGCATTCCAAATGCTGAGTAGAATTTTGGGAAATAGTCTACTCATTATTTCATTGGAAACAAAGAAAAGTGAACTGGATTGTAATGTCCTTAAGTATGGTGAGGAATTCTAGATAATCTCATCAAAACTGAAGGAAAGACGTGAAGCAACCAAAATCTGGTTCTACAGTAGACTGCTGAGGATATTATGAAATGAACATGCTAATAATGGCAAGATTTTGGAGAGGTTAGACACGAAAAGAAAACTTATACTTATACTTATATATCATTAGAAAAAGACAACTAATGTCTCTGTGATATGTGATATGTAAGAACACTCTTGTAACGGTGTTTTATTTGAACGTTCACGTGGCAGAGAATTTATGAACGCGCATTGAATAAATTCAAACGAATTATGACGTTTTCATCCATGGTTGTATGAACCTAAGAGGTATTTCTTAGTGTGGATGCATTTTGTCATAATTTCTGAACAGAAAAAAAAGTACGTGTGAGCTTCAATGATATATAAATAGGTAAGTCGTTCTCATCCATTTTCCGTTTGATGTGTTTAATATAGTAATTATGGGTTAGAGGAAAAGTCGAGTAATTTTGATAAAGACCAAATTGTTATTGTCTGAAGATGAGTTAAAGGGAATTTCTTAAGCGACTATTTTGTATTGCACTTGCATAAAGTATTTGTGAATGTCTGTGGGAATTAGTTTCAGAGAGTAACAGTAAATAATCATTGACAATTATTATTCGGCGGTTAACTCTTGAAAAAATAAAAAAAAATCATTGCAAATACCAGAGAATAGAGAGGTTAATGTAGTAGAATGTGGAGAAAAATACAAATTAAAAATACAAATTTTATCTGCTTTTGTAGTCCATAATGTTGCATGCTTACTAAACGACCTTTCAATGTCAAAGTAATCGGCTTATGTGAAACTTATACCGACGAAAAAATTTCGACGGGTCCAATGTATATAATATATTTTCCAGAATAAGATCAATGGCCGGACACGTTATTATAGGAAAGACAAAAAAGAAAAAGCACAATATCAGAAAAAACATTCTAAATGAAATCAGAAAATAATTAATTATTCCAATACATTTCAAATAAAGCATGAAATAGTTATTCTAAATGAGATATGAAATAAACATTCAAAATTAGGCAAGAAATTGACATTCCAAATGAGGCATGAAATAAACATTCTAAATGAGAAATGAAATGGACATTCCATATAAGAAATGAAATAAGCATTCCTAATAAAAAATGAAATAAACATTCCAAATGAGACATGAAATAAACATTCTAAATGAGACATGTAATAAACTTTCAGAATGAAAGATAAAACAAACAAGTGAGTCGTGAAATGAACACTGCTACTCTGACATGAAATAAACTTTCTAAAGGGGGCATAAAGTATACATTCTGACTGAGGAATGTTTAAGAAACTGCATTTCGTTAACTTTTCTTTATCCAAATTATCACTGCCTTTTCCATTTTATTAAATACCCGGTGTTCTCGTATATAGCAAAGATTTGCTATAATTGCAGTGATGCTTTTCAGCATGTTAAAATGTTTTGCTACACTTAAGGTGTTCTATAGACATGCAATGTGGAACCGGAATAATTTATTATTGCGTTTTCCTGGGTAAGAAATCATTAATATTGGGATATGTTTAAAAATTTCCGGTCCACACAATCTGCACTAGATAAATAGTCGGTTGCTCCTGCTATCCACTTCGATGTCCTTGACAAAATTCAGCGGTGAATTGGTAATGTAAAAGATCCCGACTTAGCAGCTCAGATACAGTCACTTTCTCACCGGCGCAATGTGGCTTCATTGTGTCTCTTCTACAAATACTTTCACGGCTTCTGCTCCGATGAACTTAGCTCACTGGTACCCCCTATATATGAATTTCCTCTAGCCACAAGATTAGTAACTAGGTCCCACCCTTTTATTGTGAAACCAATAAATTGTAAACGCAAATTCTACTCCCTCAGCTTCTTTTCTCGAACTTCACGCCTGTGGAATTTCCTTCCATTAACTTGCTTTCCCGACATCTACAATCTCTAAGAATTCAAATATAAATTCAATAGTCATCGCCTATCTCACTAACCAGCATCCTCTCTCTCATGCTCCACTCTTATCAGTATTCTCATCCTTCTCTTACCCACTTCCTGACACCCCCTATAACCTGTTACTCTTTCTCATAACTTTCCTCCTATGTAACTCCCTGCAAAACAGTAAAATGCCTTGCTTGGGGCGATATGATTATAAAAACATGGGATCTCAGAATAAAATTACTGAAAACTTGTAAAATTCATGTCTGTTTTTTGGATTTTATAGAAAAGAAACCCCATATAATTGAGGTAATATTTTATTTCAAATCTTGTTTGTGAGGTGTCATTTTAATCATATAACTGTTCAGGTTACATAATTTTCTACTGCTTTAAGGAAATGCCCATTAGTAATGAGAGAGTTATTTTCTGAAGTACTTACCTACCTTTTCCTACAATCAGTGTGGCATACCAATAACGAGATATCTCATGAAAATATTTAGCGGTAGGTGTAAGCACAGTGACTGGTTTTAGAATTTTCTGAAATGCATTGTTTAGAATTAAAAATAAATGACCCCAGCTACAATTCGCCACTTGATCACCGATTCCATGCTTCGTGCTGACAAAAGTTACTCAGTTAAGTATCCTACATGACGCACGCTTGGGTGATCATGTCTCAAAAGAGACATGACTGACTGGGCAGGAGATTATCCCACAGTAGGTTGTGATTATTTTCTGCTGTAGACTGGTTGCCAGCGAAGGTTATAGAACCCAATCTGTTCTGTTATTTAACCCATAACTGGAGGGAAGACAGGCATTAATACCTTTCCCAAGGCTATTTGCGCGAAAGTGAATGCAAGAAGCTCATCTGTAATTCGAATTCGGCTTCCCATTTCCTCGTTCCGAGCCGATATCCACTGCACTACAACGCACACCTGTTATCGTACGAAGTCTTAAATTAATAAGAATAGAATAACATTAATTAGTTAAGGTTTTCTTAATTTTGTCAAAATGAATCTTATCGACAGTTTTATAGACTCAGAGTAGATTGTTCCTTTTATTCGTCCATGGAAGTATTATCACTTTACTTCATATTCGCTTAATATTCGGTAGCTTTAAGAGTTTTCTGATGATGAGAAAAGAGAAAAATTAAAAGAGATTATTTCTGTAAATAGTTCAAACCATTTACTTTCTAGATACTTGATATTGCTAAGCCAGTAATTACACTGATTATGGAGAAATCAGAGGGACATTGCAGTTTGAATTTCCAAAGAGGAACGACTTTAAACCTGATGGTTTAAACCTTATTTAATCCTCTTGTATGATAAAATAGATAATTTAGAAAAAAGATAAAACTATATTTCTGCTCAAATGGAAAATATTTTCAGTAACGTGTGTAAGTTAATAACAATTTTTGAGTGAGTGTGTGGAAAAATATTCTTATGAAAAATGTCATTATGATCTAGCAATATAACTTGAAAAAGGGTAAATCTAAGTAAGCTATGACTGATATAGAAAATTTTGGAAACTTGCGAAATAGATGAAGTTTTATTAAATCTTGCAAATTTAATTTAAAATACATTTTTTATTAAAATTTAATTATTGTCATTTCGCTTCGTTTCTTTGAAAAATTCAAATTGATCAATTACTTCGTTTTTTTTCAGTTTCCCATTTTTAAAATTTAGTTTTCTCTCTTGAAAACTTTATTAAAACTCATTTCTATAA
The DNA here is from genome assembly GCA_037127315.1 of Ascarosepion bandense. Lineage (NCBI taxonomy): Eukaryota > Metazoa > Mollusca > Cephalopoda > Sepiida > Sepiidae > Ascarosepion > Ascarosepion bandense. The sequence goes on from JBBBDQ010001492.1 coordinate 1,583,793, forward strand.
TTAAGGTTCTGCTTCGAGGTGCTTAAGTCTTGAAAAGCTTTATAGAATTCATATCTGATAATTACTCTTAGACTTCCAAATAACTTAAAAATGATTTTTACTATTTTTTTTAATCATCTCACCCCAAGCAAGGCATTCTGCTGCCACTGTTGCGCAGGGGGTTACATTAGGGGAAAGTGATGAGAAAGAGGGGTTGAGAGTAATAGACGGATGAAAATACCGATGGAGTAGATGGAAAAAGAGCTTGTGAGAATGGATGCGAGTTTGTGTGATAGGAGAAATCTATTGACTCTATATTTAAATTCATGGAGATTGTAGCTGTCGGTGAAGCAAATATATGAAAGGGGATTCCACAGGTGGGAAGTGCGTGTAAAGAAACTGTCAGAGTAGAAATTGCTGTTACACTTTATCGGTTTCACTATAAAAGGGTGGGACCTAGTTGCTAATCTAGTAGCTCGCGTAAATTCATACCTAGAGGTAACCAGTGGCCTAAGTTAATCGAATCAGAAGCCGTGAAAGTATTTATAGAAGAGGCACAGGGAAGACACGTCCTGCCGGTGAGAGAGCGACGGTAGCCGAGCTGCTAAGTCGGTTTCGATCACATTGCAGATGTGATCGATACGAGGTGAACAGCAAGAGCACCCGACCAGATGTGGCAGCAGTATTCAATACACGGGCGGATGGTAGATTTATATATGTGCAGGATGGACGTAGACGGGAAAAACATCCTGGCTCTGCACAGTGAACCGACGCGGATTTAGAAATGGATTCGATATAGTCATTCCACAAAAAGGCGTAGTGTTTAACTCTCAGGGAGGCTAGCCTGTTCCATGATAATGGTGGAGTAGGCTCGATTGTCTGTGATGGTTAATAAATAATTCAAATGAAAATTCGAAAAATCGAGGAAACTCCCAATGTGTTTGTGAGACCAATTGATCATTGATGCTTTTTATTTGAATTTTCATGGCATCCATTTTTTGTGGAGGGTTCATGGCATTTATTTCTCTTTTTGGTTGGAACGATACACACTAAATTCGAAACATTGAGGAACTCCAAATTTGTGTGTTTGTGAGACCATTTGTTCATTTATTTTGGAATATAATATATGCTTTTTATTTGAACTTTCATGGCACCCATTTTTGTAAACGGTTCATGGCATTTACTATTATTTTGGGTTTGAACGGTACCCACTAGTCGATGTTAGCTAATGTAATTCACTGAAAATGAAAAGAAATTCCTATTTTATGAATATTGAAAGGATATTATGGTTATTGCACTGGAAACTAAACTCATATTTTCCCATACGAATCACAAAAGAGGGTTGTCAATCAGAAAAAAATGTCACAACATGAAAATGTTCAGTTTAAGAGACCCAAAAATATTGCCATTCTAATGATTCACGAGAGTCACTTATATATTCAAGAATTTTAATTCCATTGAAAGTGTGTTTGTAGACAGTGTATAGAGATCTCGAAAAGAATTCTTCATTTATTTCAAAGTCTGTATAGAAAGCATTAAAAAAACAGTATAGTTTTCAATGAAGGAATCATTTTATCTCCAAATAATGAGCGCAACAATGTGAGATACATTATATAAGATTAGTTTTTTGTCTTATTTTTGCTAGTTTTTGTTAAGCCAGGTGTGACGGCAATTTCATATCGGCTGTGGTTTAAAATCGTTCATAGGAATTAAATATGAATGAAACAATTTTATCAAAGTTTCATCGTATGAAAAGTAATTGGGACTGTTTAATGGAAAGAAAGCATTTGTTTCAAATATTTGAGGCATCTAAATTAAATTTAAGTTGATCGGGAATGAGTCGGTAAAAAACAATAACAAAATTGTCTGCAAAAACATTTTATGAAATATTAACCAAAAAAAGTCGGAATAATAGATTTTTATCAGAGGGTGATTAGTGTATAAGAATGTCAGATTAATGGATTAAACAATGTAGGAATACAAAACGTGTGTATTTATTTGTTTTCACGGTGTACATTTCTCAAACCGATTTCATATTCTGAACACGTTGATAAATTGATATATATCTTTACAATTATTCAAACTGTTATCCTAATCTTGACTATTTTCAGTCACTTACATTTTCCGATTTTCTAATTACTTCACTTTTTAGCACACAATATATGCTAACATTTACAATATTTCGAACCGAACCTTGATTTCACTCCACAGGTAAAGATTGCTTGAAGTTTGCCTGATGTTGATTGTTCATAGTCTGATCTCACTAGGGAGATGGGCAGATCATATTAAACCATGTAAAGTCAACATGACCTTAAGTACATTTCATGATGTAATAACTACCACAGAGCAGGGATTTAAGACATCAGTCTATCGGAAACCAACATTCATCAGATAATAACTGAAATTTGATTACCATCATCCATAGCGGAAAGATAAAGGGATTGAACCTTGTTTACAAAAGTGAGAAAAACATGTAAGTGACAATCCTAACGCATTGTAATAGGAGATGGTCAGTATTAGTGACACTCTTCGGAATAACATCTTCCCTTTTAAGATGAACATTGACTCTTACGAAAAGTTGAGGAAAACATTCACTTTCTGTCTGTTGAGATATGTCGGAAAAAAGTTTAGATATTCTGCAACGTATGAAACATCAAAATAGCAATTTGGCAATTTGGCAAAAATTCACCAGAGCCAAATAACCAGAAGAAGATTAAAATGTGTCTAAAAATTGCCTGTGTGCCATGCAATTGTGGCAGCAAAATTATTGAGGTATAATTTGTTTCTTTTAAGGAGAATTGTAAATCATGTTTAAATAAAATTCACTGTCAGAAGGTGTTGTGTAATGAAGTTAGAAGTATTGTGGACGTTATTGAATCATAAAGCAATTATAAAAAGCAGCCCTTATTGTATGCATTGATACTCTATTCCATAGGCTGAACATACAATTGATTGCCCCATTTTCGTTCGTGTTTGTGTGCGAGTATGTGTGTGTGTGTTGTGAGACAAAGAGAGAGGGGGGTTCAGTTATAGCCAAGGCTGATATATGTCTGGTTTTACCACCAGGTAGAATGCTATTTTCAGCTATCTGTCCTTTTCCGTCCGCTGTAGGATACTATCTATTCCAATATCAGCTGATATACGCATTGCAATTTTAATTCCCTGTTTTCTTTTCCTGTCTGAACAGACCAATCGTTGGTGTATCCCAAATGTTACCTACATCTACTACCATGTCGACGCAACTCTGGCATACAGATAAAACCAAGCTTTTCTTTATTCTGAAATGAATTTCAGTCTGAAATTACTTCTTCTTAGTCGGAGGTTGAAGCGTCTTATGAGCTAGGATCAATGATATAAAAACAGGTGTTCAGCAAAATCTAAACGTGACTTTTCTGATTAATCAAATAGTTTTGTCGTGATACACTAGTCTACAACTGAACGCTTCAAAAATCGGTTTACTGTGCAAATTTTACTTGTTACATCGTCCTTGGATTTTTGTACAAGAGAAACCAAGCCAAATTAATTAATGTATTAATTAACAGCGATGCCAATTCGTTTTTTTTTGTCCTGACTGTAGTGATAAACAACACCTGAGATTCTGAGAAGCGTGGAACCCCCTATTAATTGCCATTGTGCTGAGGTTCACCATGACCCGTGGTGTTAGCACCCTTTAGGATCCCAGCTATAAGCAAACAGTAAACTCCCCTAAACTGGTTTCAATAAACTATGAAAGCAAAAAGAAAAAAAATACATTTTCATAGTAAAATGTCAGTAATAAAATAAGAAAGTACCAGTAACATCTTGGATTTTCGACAAAAAACCCTCAGTACAAAAATATGAAGACTGATCTACAACTGATTTTTACAAAGAATATATATTCAATTCATATCAACAAATACATATTCAATTCATATTCAATTCATATTCAATTCATATCAACAAATACATATTCAATTCATATTCAATTCATATTCAATTCATATCAACAAATACATATTCAATTCATATTCAATTCATATTCAATTCATATCAACAAATACATATTCAATTCATATTCAATTCATATTCAATTCATATCAACAAATACATATTCAATTCATATTCAATTCATATCAACAAATACATATTCAATTCATATTCAATTCATATTCAATTCATATCAACAAATCGTAAATAAATTGTTGGCGTTAATTAACCCATTAATCTTGACATGCCGGGAAACAAATGAAACTAAGCAACTCACTTTCCCATTTAAAGCCTAAATTTGAAAGGAAAGCGATTTTCTCGGACAGATTAGGTTGAAACTTCTTTGGAATTTCTACTTAATGACATTAAATAACTGATCCATACTTATTTGATCTCAACATAATTGATGCTTACTTATTCCTTCCCACGTATCTGGTCCCTACGTATTTGATCTCTCCTTATTTGATGCCTACTTACTTGATCCCTACTTATGTGATGCCTAATTATTCGATCCCACGTATCAGGTCCCTACGTATTTCATCTCTCCTTATTTGATGCCTACTTACTTGATCCCTACTTACGTGATGCCTTAATTATTCGATCCCACGTATCTGATCCCTACGTAATTGATCTCTCCTTATTTGATGCCTACTTACTTGATCCCTACTTACGTGATGCCTAATTATTCCCTCCCACGTATCTGGTCCCTACGTATTTGATCTCTCCTTATTTGATGCCTACTTACTTGATCCCTACTTACGTGATGCCTAATTATTCGATCCCACGTATCTGATCCTACGTAATTGATCTCTCCTTATTTGATGCCTACTTACTTGATCCCTACTTACGTGATGCCTAATTATTCCCTCCCACGTATCTGGTCCCTACGTATTTGATCTCTCCTTATTTGATGCCTACTTACTTGATCCCTACTTACGTGATGCCTAATTATTCGATCCCACGTATCTGGTCCCTACGTAATTGATCTCTCCTTATTTGATGCCTACTTACTTGATCCCTACTTACGTGATGCCTAATTATTCGATCCCACGTATTCGATCCCTACGTAATTGATCTCTCCTTATTTGATGCCTACTTACTTGATCCCTACTTACGTGATGCCTAATTATTCGATCCCACGTATCTGATCCCGATTTTTTTTTGCACCTACTTATTTGATCCCTATGTATCTGATCCCAACTCATTTCATACCAAATTATGTCATACCTACTTATTTGATTACGCGCATCATTTCCCTAATTATTTGATCTCTACTTACTTGATCCCTACGAATCTGATCCTTACTTATTTGATAACTACTTATTTGATCCGACGTATTTGATCCGACCTATGTGATCCCTACTTATTTGGACCCTACTTATTTCGTCTAGTATTGGAAATGAAGATATTACCAAAGAGACAATATTTGTATTTAGATATGAGTAAAAAATAAGTTGAATGAAACGTCTGATTTTCTTTTTAATAAAAACAAAGGCAGCAGAATATTATTTATCGTAATTCTTTATTATTTGTTGCTTGATACGGTTCCTACAAAAGTCATGTCATATTACAGCATTCCGGTGTCAGGTTATGTAGGCTTATTAGTGTAAATATTAGTCTTACTTTTAATCCAATCAGGAAAAGTTTTAAACACTTGATGGCATTTAAAAGTAACATCATATGCGTTCTTTATCATAATTTTAAATAATAATAATAATCATCATCATCATAATAATAATAATGATAATAATTTATCATAAAAGCATTGCAACGTGTTTAGATAAAAAAGACACAGGAGAATATGTTGATATGATTCCTATATCACTGTATTATTGAAGACAGCAAGAATATGGACCTGTCGAAAATTTGTGGCTGTTTACGGTTACTTGATTTTCAATGTTGAACATCATATACGTATTCTTGCGAATAATAATAATAATAATAATAATAATAATAATAATAATAATAATAATAGTTGTTATTATTTTTATTATTTACCATCTTTTAGCAGATGAGTAACACATTTAGACAGGTAGTTTAATCGTCCAAATTCTTCTGATTAAATCTTGAATGGCTTTCAGGACAGAGACACTCAATCTAAAAAATGCAAAATGATTAAATGACTGGCTATAAATAATGACTGAATATGATTTTGTCATGGTAGCTCAGCCGGTCTCAAAACTAAACGAAAAGAAATGCAAAAGTTATGGGGAAAACATCTGATTTCTTCCGACAACTTTGTAATTCACTCGAGTAAAATATCTTTCAGATAGAATGGCAGAACAGCAGACGAACGGTCCATTCGATGAAAAAAAAAATTGTTATGTGCTTTAAACTGATACGAATTGAAATTATTTTATTAGGAAGATAGTTTGATCCCAACTTGGCAGCTCAGATACAGTCACTTTCTCACCGGATGAAGCGCAATATGGCTTCCCTGTGTCTCTTCTACAAATGCTTTCACAGCTTCTGCTCCGATGAACTTAGGTCACTGGTGCGCTTTATATATGAATTTACACGAGCCACAAGATTAGCAACCAGATCCGACCATTTTACTGTGAAAACAATAAAATGTAAACACAAATTCTACTCCCTCAGCTTCTTTTCTCGCACTTCTCGCCTGTGGAAATCCCTTGATACCTAAAATATCCAAGAATTTAAATGTTAAGTCAATAGTCATCTCCTATCTCACTAACCTGCATCCTCTCTCTCATGCTCCTTTCTCTGTTCATTCCACTCTCATCAGTATTCTCATCCTTCTCTTACCCACTTCCTGACACTCCTTAAAACCCTAACCCTTTCTCATTACTTTCCTTCTATGTAACCCCCTGCAAAACAGTGGCATAACTATGCCTTGCTTGGGGCGACATGATTATAAAAAATAGCCAGAGTTATATTCGAATAATTATATTGCTGTTCGGATGGGAATTTGGTAGTTAACTTCATGACATGTTTAAAATGAATTGCTGCATTGGGTTTGTTAATTAACGCATTTATTGATACGTATGACGCTCATGAAAAAGCCAAACAAGAAGCGAAGAAATTGTGTTCCGTTAATCTTTTCAGGTAGAAAAAGTTGCTGATAAAAAAAAAAATGCAGGAATAGTAAAAATCTTTTTTAGATATTTATTAACATACATATAATAATGTATGATTAGTTGTAAAGAGCGTTGCAAGTCGACAGAGACGATGATAGACTGGATACTCAGAATTATTACATCTTGAAAAGTGTGATACGTAAATTGATATTTAATCCTCTAAGCATGGTCAAGACAATGATTATTAGTTATTTTTTTAATTATATTAAATTGTTGAAAAAATAGATGTTGCAATAACTTTATCATTTCCAGTAAGAATTTATGATACGTGGTTCATTGATTTTTGAATGGTGTGAGAATAATCTAAAATATGTCCTTCTTTTAGGGTTGATGTCGTAAAGACGGCTTACAAAGTTACTAATTTTAGTATAAACAAGCAAAAATAAAACTCAGGGGCAAATATTGATTGTAGATATGCTTTACATCAATCTTTCAAGGTCTGATCTACTTGAAAACTTTTTTTCTTAACACTGGTTTGAAAATCGACGCTGACTTGGAATCTCCACTTCAGCAACATTCTTACCAACATGATTGGGCTTCCCTCTGGCTTTCCTGGTATACGATATGAGGATTTTTTTTATTCCGCCAGTGCCTCGAGCACATGCATTTAAGTGTGCTACTAGTTTGATATCTAGGTCCTACATTTTTACCGTTAAAATAGTTAAATGTATTCATCTCTTCGACTCTAAAATTTTCTGTTTATTTCTCACCTGTGAAACTCCCATTTAGTTGCTTTTCTGACAGCTATAATCTTCAAAAATTTAAATGCACTATTAATAACCATCTTCTATCTTCTTGACTCCCATCATCTTTTATCCTTTCATCCAAACCCGCTGTATCTAACCATTTCTCTCATGGGACCCCTGTCCTCATTAGTGGCGGTACTGTCTTGTTTGGGGTGAAATAATTAATAAAAAGGAAGAAACAAAGAGAACAATCTTTTGTCTGAGATTGTATCAAATGTTCTCTGTATGATTTGATAATAAATTGTAAATTCCAAATTTCATGAGGGAAGATACAATTATCCGGTTTATTAACCTAATCTTTCAATGTTTTGGTTTTGGATGGTATGCTATCTATTTTTTCTTGTGTTGTCAAAATTTCGGAAATTAGTCGGTGATTTTTAAAAACTTATTAAAGTTATTAGGCAAACCCAGTTTTTTAGAAGAAACGAAGTATTTCATACTTTTTTTACTAAGTGGATAATTCTAAATGAAAATAGAATGGTTATTATTATTTAGCAAAATTTAACAAGGCAAGGAAGCAAAGATAAACTCGTCTGAATCACCCTAAATTTTCTTGATTCTTTCATTGATGAAACTGCAACATAGGTAATTATTAAATATTGATAAATTCATTTGATGCACATGCTATTGTACAGTATTAACAAAAGAACTATTCTATTTTCATTTACACTTATTCACATGGCAATAAATAGTAAAAGATATTATAAAATACATCATTTTTAAAACACTGGAGTAGCCTAATAATTATGGTCGGTAAATATGTTATTTTATAATAACTCAAATACAAATGAAGAAGATTCAAAAGTTCTACAATATAATCGTATTGAACACTTTGTAGCACAATGCTGTGTATTGGTCTAATTTAATTATGACCAAAAACTAACTGGCCATATATATATATATATATATATATATATATATATATATCGTCCAAAATGAAAATTTATCTATTTGGATTCCGACAACTATAATAATCTTTGGGAGTTGAAGTGTCTCCTAAATGGAAGTAATTCTTTGTTGTTTCCAACTGCAACTTTTCCAATAAAATGTTAAATTTTATAGATTGAAGAAAAGCACACCATTAACTAGGGGTTCACAATGTGGCTTTTAAATTGCAGTCTCGATTATATTAGATAATCACTGAATGCAAATCTTTGAATATTAAATTTCATGAAAAGTTATGTAAAATAAATACATTTGTCCAATATGCAAAAATTGCAGTCGCAGAGAAATATAAAGATTCTGCGCCCGCTAAATAGATATCAGTAAGCGTACACATTTCTTCGATACAAACTTTATAATTACTTTTCACGAAATTCTTATTTTTAATTTCCTGCCATTTTTACCGAATTATTCTTCAGATATTAAAGCAAAATATAACAATTCTACAGAAATTTTGACTCTATTTATAAAGGTCAATTTGAACCGAAAAGAAAGAATATGTCGACGATAATGAAAGACTAATTACACTAATAATGAAAAGAGCTTCTCTATTATCTTCAAACGGACAGCAAATGTTATGTTCAGAGGATAATATAATATTTAACACGATAATCTTGGATTGACGCAAATTCGGGTGGCGTCCAGAGAATACTAATGCTATAAGCTGCTTATAGTGATTGAACATTAAGAGTGAATAGTCACAATAGGTTAAACGGCTTTCGTCTTCAAGATTTCTGTAAAAAAATTTCGATGCCTGTCCCTTCTTCTAAACATTGTGTTCCTCATATTTTTTAAACATTTCACCCATGCAAGGCAGTTTTACTGCAACTGGTGCGAAGGGGAATACAAAGTGACGAGAAAGAGGGGCAGGTTATAGGGGGTGTCAGGAAGTGGATAAGAGAAAGATTAGAATACTGGTGTGATGAGAGTGGAGTGGACGGAGAAAAGAGCTTGAGAGAAAGTCAGAGAGATATGAGATGACTATTGACCTTATATTTAAATTCTTAGAGATTGCAGCTGTCGGAGAAGGAAGTATACGGAAGGAAATGTCGCGGGTAGTGCAAGAAACGAAACTGATATAGTAGAAATTGCGGTTACATTTTTTTCAGTTTCACTGTAAAAGGGTGGGACCTAGTTGCTAGTCTAGTAGCTCGAGTAAATTCATACATAGGGGGCACCAGTTAGCTAAGTTCTTTGTAACAGTATTGATTGCATACTAAAAGCTCAAAACCATCTTTTACAACCGATTCGTCAGCTGGAATTAATAAAATTCGTTATTCTTAATGAAGTTCAATCATATATTTTCAGAAACATCCGCAAATATATAAATCGCCGTAAGAATCATGGTAGAAAACTAGGTTACGTAAAAACTCATTTAAAAATGGAAAATATTCAAAAGTACTACAATATAATTGTATTGAATACTTTTTAATAAAAATTTGTGCTGGTCGAACCCTAGTACAGGGGCCCGACAATATTTTTCGAACACTTTGAAAAAAGTACTTCAAGGTGGTTACTAGTGCCAAAAACATTTGAGATTGTAAGTACGAAGTTGAGGAGTGAAAATCCACTACTAGTGTAATCATTTTTTTTTAGTTTGGCTTTGTTAATTTTAGTTTTTTGTGATTTTTGCGAAAACTTGCGCGACACTATTTTTCGGACATGACAAAAAATCCTATTTTATTAAGAGCTAAGTTCATGTATATGTTGCTGGATGCAAATTTTCTGCTTGTACACTTAGCTGTCATCATTAGAATCAATTATCTGTTCTATTTTACTGGCAAAAAAAATTAAGTTTAGTGAGGTAAAATGCATTCAAAAGAAGTCGTTTGTTTGGCACGGAAGAAGCGGGATGATGGCCTCAGCATCAGAAGGATCGCCATGGATTTGAAGCTGTCGAAATCAACGGTCGAATACATGCTGAAGACAAACTCCGAGCGGAAAAAGAAGAGAAGACGGAAAAGATCAATTGGCAAGAGGACTGAAAGGAGAATGAAGAGGACTGTGACACGGCTTTTGACATCTGGAGAAAAAGTTACAGCAAGAAAAGTGAAGGAGAAATGTGAATTGGATGTAAATGTCCGAACAGTACAAAGAACGCTGCATAGGTTTGGTTTGAAGTATGCAAAGGCTAAGAAAAAAATTACACTAACAAAGAAACACAAAGGAGCAAGACTGGAGTGTGTTAAAAGGTGGTTAACAAAGTATGTTGACTTTAAGAAGGTTATATTTACTTATGAGAAGCGTTTCAAGTTTGATGAGCCCGATGGATGGTGTACTTGGTCGAGAAGGGGTGAGCCTGCTGTACTGAACAAACGACAGATGGGAGGAGGAAGAGTCATGGTTTGGGGTATGATCTTTGCTAATGGAAATATATTGTTGGAGTGGCTGAAAGGACGACAGAACAGCGAAAGCCACAAACAGTTGCTGGACGAGAAAGCCCTACTAAGGATAACAACAGAGATAGGGAATGATTTCGTTCTACAGCACGACAATTGCAGCATCCATGTGTCAAAATTCATGAAGGAATGGATGGCTAAAATGAATATGACTTCTTTGGAATGGCCTGCAAAAAGCCCAGATCTAAATTTAATAGAAAATCTTTGGGAAATGCTTGCGCAACTTGTCTATGATGGACCTGAAATAACGAAAGAGGCTCAACTATGGGAACGTATACTAGATGCCAAAAAACAACTAATAGAAACACGTAGAGATGTTATTGTGCATATGTTTGATCATTATGAAGAGAGATTGATAAAAGTTATTGAGAAGAAAGGAGATCTTACAGACTATTAACAGTTTTTCAACGATGTCCGAAAAATAATGTCGCGTGTGTTTTATAAAAAATGATGAAAAATAAATATTTTTCCTTACCTAATTTTTTTCCATTTTTATTACAGGTATTGTCTGTATATGTTTATGCTATCCTATTGAAGGAATTTCGCCACTCTATGGTACTCGGAAAGTCGAATACTAAAGTGTCCGAAAAATATTGTCGGGCCCCTGTATGACCAAAAACTAAGTAGTAAACAATGAATGAATGAATGAATGAATCACTTAATCAATATATATATATATATATATTAAAAATTTATATTTGCTCTTTAATATTTTATTACATGGAGTTCTCTTCCTGTATCATTTTTTAATATTAAAATAAAATTTTTATATTAATTAGGATCGGGTTTTTTGGAATTTACCTTCCTGCTTTTTTCCCTTGGATTGATATATATATATATATATATATATATATATATTTGAAGATATATTTATAGGTACAAAATTTAATTAATGAGATGAAGCTGTGTAATTTCATATTACACAACATTTTAAAATGATATAAAAGCAAAGCAACCGGTTTCGCTCCCGCCAGTCAGTCCTTTACAGGAGATTTAAACTTAGATTAAAATAAACATAGGTTTGACGGAGAATGAGGGGGGAAATATGAAACCAAAGAGCTAGAGATTAATAATAGCAAACCCCAACAAAGCGAAGTTTTGCGAGACCCGATTTATAGTGACTCCAGCACATCAAGATGAAATAAAGAATGCGACCAGTACACAACAGTGAAACAGCCAGTACTTAAATTAACAGCACACTTTCTGTTATTTAATAGGTGCTAACATATCCGTAAGTATTTGGGACAAATTCATTCCGAGGTAAGGTGTGATACCTGATCTTCTTGGGGACATGTTGCTTAATTCTCATGTCCAGGCGCCGAGTAGTTCTCCCTATGTAGTCGGCACCGCAACTAAAATATATAATAGAATGAGTTTTGTGGGGAGGGAAAGAATCCTTGCGCACAGAACATAAAATACGCCGGGTTTGGAAAATTATACGTGCTTCAGAGAGATTACATTTGATGTTCGATGTTGTTTTTTCTCGGCTTAATACGGTTTAATTAGATTTAGAGAACACAGGCATTAAAATAAATTTATACAAAACCATGAATAAAAAAGTTTTAACGAAAATACTAATGCACATCACTTGGTTGCTGGATTCAAACTTTTACGACCATTGAAACCATTGTCCCTACGAGGCTGAAATTCAAAGGCTTAAGATCTTTACAACTAGTGTTCCTTCGAGGATAAATTGCAAAATTGTATCATCTTTGAACCAATGTCCTTCGTTTGTTTGTGTGTGTGTGTGTGTGTGTGTATGTGTGTGTGTGTGTGTGTGTGTGTGTGTGTGTGTGTGTGTGTGAGTCTATATTTGGGTGTATTCGTTTTGTGTGAGTTTGTGGGTTTGTTGTGCATTTGTGTGGGTGTGAGTTTTTTGTGTATTTGTCTTTGCGTATGCATGTGTGTTTGTGTGTCAGTTCTGTGTGTGTATGTCCTTCAAATACAGATAGAATTTATCTGTAAAAATACTGTATGAAAAGTGACAAATATAAAACATTTCATTACCATTGCGTTTCATCCTCTAATGGGCCGAATCAGAGTAAAATAAAAGCACGTACTTTTATTTTTAACATTTATTTATAAACAAAAATAAAAATTATCTTTTAGTTGTCCATGTTTTTTTTTAAGTATAAGAACGCTGTAAAATATTCATAAAGGTTATTGTATAAGTAAATATATACTATGAAATGCACTCAGTCAGTCAGTTAAGCGTTATACGTGATATACGCTTGGGCGATCATGTCTAGAAAGAGTAATGTAATTTAATGCGAACTTAAAGATAGTCAGTAAATATTGTTGAATTTTAACTTTTTTCATATGTGATATTTTTATGTAATGTAACTATCATGGGAAGTAAGACAAACAGCAACAACCGTCAACAATAAATCTAACAAACAAACAAACAAAAATGTAAATTTTGCATGGAGAAGAAAACCGTTATAATCCTTTCCCTAGCGTAAAAAATGATAAAATAAAAACAAAAGCTAATTTTTACTACGTTAATTAAAAATCGAAAAGTTACAAAATAACATCTTATAGAACAAAAAATATAAAATTCTTTCACTATGTACATCGCAGTGTGTTGTGGTACACTATGTACATCGATGTGCTTTGTGGTACAGTGGATATCGGCTCGGAACGAGAAACCGGGGAGCCGAGTTCGAATTCCAGCTGAATCCATGCATTCGCCTACGCACAAATACTCTTGGGAAATGTATTAATCCGTCTCTTCTTTCCAGTTATGGATTAAATAGCAGGACAGATTGGGTTCTATAGCCTTGGTCAGCAACCAGTCTACCGCAGAAAGCAATGGCAACCTACTGCGGGATAATCTTCTGCCCAGTCAGTCATGTCTCGAAAAAGACATGATCGCCTAAGCGTGTATCACATATGGCACTTAACTGGCTGGCTGACATCGCAGGGCCGTCTTAACAGCATTATGTATTCCTGGACAAACCAGTTTACTGGGCCTCTTAAGACAACCACGCACAGGAATAAAAAAGTAAATGGTCGAAAATATAAAACATATATTTACTTTTTGGCCCTTCAACAACAATAGTGTTAAAAAATGCTGTACAGCAGAAATTAATCAACATGATAAACGTTTGAACAAAACACAAGGATTAAAAAACCCAGCGAGTGTCTAATAATATTCAAGAGATATGCAGTGTTTGAGATGCTCGCATTAATTTAATAGATCATCATAATTCAGGTCTTTGCGACACATATGTTCACCCTTTTTCTTTAGTGCATCAGAAGCAACGATTTTCAATTCACCCCTGTGAATAAATCTCTGTACATTTTGTCACTTCAAAGATAAAGATTAGCTAGTTGCAAAAACTCTGATTTTTTAATAAAAGAAATTCTTCGTCCAATCTGGATGAAGAAACAAATTCTTCAACGTCATTTTTAAACAAACGCAAATACAAAGTCACATTTATCGAAAGAAAAATATTTGAAGCAAAATGTGAATTAATTTCTTTGTTGTTGTTGTTACAAAATGAACATCGAATAAGAAAAATATTTGGTTTAGTTAAGACAATTGAATTTCTGTTTTTGTTTTGAACATCAAAGCTTACAAAGAGTCGCCATTTTGTCACAGTTGCTACAAAAAGCAAAGAGACTTAGAGAAGGTGAAAGGAATGGAGAATAGAGAAATACTATCAATTCTGGAGTTTTAAAGCAAAAATATCATTTATTTATGAAGTAAAAATATAAATATATTAAAATTAAACAGACAATACAATACTGATTCAGTCTAGGAGTAATTTAAGAATTGAATTGGAAAAATAAAAGATAACACTTTCAGCAACAGAAAACCGACAGTAGACTTGTTTACAAATATTAAAAGATAGCAAAAAAAGATTGTGCTGGGACTGTGCAAAGACTGATCATTGAGTGTTAGTCTGTTTTTTATGTTTTCTGTGATAGTAAAATAGTTTGTAAGTAAACTGAACTTGCAAATTAAACCAACCTTTCGATCCATATAGGTAGGCGGCCTCTTTGAAGAAAGTTGTCGCCATTCCTGCGTCATCTAGGGCAAAAAGGGAGATTTTTTCATTTTTCAGGTTCTTTTAACCGAGAACCAATTTAAATGAAACATATATTTCTATTATAACATATATTTTCACCAACTGCATCAGGCTTGGCTTCTCGTAGTAATTTTTAGTTATAGTATTTATTAAAAATGAACTTTTGTAACACACGTCACTTAACATAGACAGATTAGCCTGGGCTCCCCTATGTTCATGAGACCCTCGGACAAATGCGCATCGGGCTCATGCGTTAGAACGGCTCTGATACACCGTAGTTAATGTAGCATACTTTATAAAAGGACAACACTTTAAAATAAACAGATATGATAAACAAACTTCGAACGACAAACTGTACTATAACAAATACTCAATAAAAATAAACTAAATTCATTAACAAATTGTGTAAATAAATAACAAATTAACAAACTATAAATGTACACATATTTATAATAAAAACAACAGGTTATAAGTAAATTACTAAATACAAAATCCACTAAATAACCAATAATAAGTAATGAGTTATGAATTAGCAAACATCACTATACACTACCTACCAACAACCGTTCTAATAATGCACTGAACCTTAAGTATTGCACCTTGCTACCCATAATGCCTAATTAACAAGCACACAGAAACATTCTAACCAAAACATTAAACATATAGCATAAAAATTATGTGCAAGTATGAAACGGGCTGCCGCTTGTCGGTGTTGACATCAGTGTCAACTTTTATATTTACATACGGTTCAAATTTGATATTGGGCACTTTAGCACACAAATATACCATACTTTAAAACTATATTTTTGTTATATATATATATATATATATATATATATATAACAGCAGTAAAAGTTACTTAAAAATATACTCAATGGTGAATACCAAAAACAGAACACCCAGAGCCAACAATATATTAAAAAACGAAATACTCATTTGTTACCCAGGTTTTAACCTTATATAGGTCTCTTGAGGTTTGGAAAATATACATGTCTTCTTGAACGAAACATGTATATAAGTCACATTGCTGACCAAATCCACAATTACACACGCACAAACACACACATACGTATATATATATATATATATATATATATATATATATATATATATATATATATATATACGTATGTGTGTGTTTGTGCGTGTGTAATTGTGTATTTGGTCAGCAATCCGACTTATATACATGTTTCGTTAAAGAAGACATGTATATTTTCCAAACAACACTATAAATGAAAAAGGAAACTGTCTCACAATAACATCAACTACGAATAAATCGTGTTTTGAAAATAAATCATTCCTATAATTTCAGACACACACATATAATCTCCAAGCATTCAGTTAAAAATAAATATATAAATACAAAAATAAAATTAACTTGCTAATGGCTAAAAGAATAGCCGAAAGCGTTCGGATAGGCAGAACTTTTGAAATGTTTTTACATCGTTTATAGAAAAGAAGACACTTGTAAAAACACAAAAGAAATTAAATAAAAAGCTTAATCATAGGATATTGTTAGGACACACACGCACACACATATTTACATATATATATATTAGGACCTTGAATAAGTTCTCGCTGATTTTTTATGAAAATTGATGCGTTATACTTAAAAATTGGTTAAAAACATGTCACTGAAATTATTTTCAATTACTAGCCTCTAGGTTTTCTCATCTTTCTGGCAGCCTATGTATTTCTCGTGGGGAAAAAACACATTTTTGAGGCTAACCATGAGTTGACCCATTTTTGGTAAGTACATAAGAATGAAAGTGCTGATCAGCCAAGCCATAGGCCATCAATCAAAACAAGTGGTAATCGGACGGGGTAATGTCTGGTGAGTAAGATGGGTGGAGTAGAACTTCACATTCAAGCCTTTCCAAATATGTTTTCACCCATTTTTAAGCATCTAGCCTAGCGTTGTCATGTTGCAAAATCACTTTATCGTATCTCTACCCGTATATCAGCCGTTTTTCTTCAATACTCGGCTAAACACATTAACTGTAGTCAGTCACGATGACCCGTGAAGGTTTCAGTCAGTTTGAGCAGCTCAAAATAAACTACAGCAAGCTGATCCGATCAAACACAGAGCCGAACTTTCGAACCATAAATACTCGGCTTTGTCGCCGATGTAGATGTATGCCCGAGCTTATCCACGGTCTTATACACTTATGGTTATCGTAGTGTATCCACCTTTTAGCCCTTGAAGCAGCCTTTGAAGCAGCTGTTCTCACGTGACAAGCCGCCGTTCAAAGTCTCTCGGCTTCAACTCGCACGGCACTCAATGTCCTTGCTTTTGAACTATTCTTAACATGCTTGATATGAGTCTTCATGAAGTAATCCCTCTAATTCTTTGTCTTTAAAGATTACCGATGTGATTTATTTTTAACTTCAAAGTCATTATTTTTATGTCTGTACTTAGCATTATTGTACAATAGAAATGGATACACAGAAAAATCCAAGTTGGTACCCATTTCACTGAGACTTTGTGTTATATAATCAAGTTCATTCATAACTTTCCCTTTTGTAACGGTTCTGGGAGATTTACAATGATTAAAATTTGAGAAAAGTGTTAGCATCAAATTTTGCCTAAGGCACGTCAATTCAGTACCAATTTAAACAAAAACTGCTTTTGTATAGACGTTCTTATGTAAGTTTTTAGGTGGTACGTGTGTATCAGAACAATACCTATATAGGTTTCTTTTACGAGTATTCAGGGGAAAAATTACGAGAAAAATTCCCGAATTATAGACAGAAATGACAAACTTATTTATGATAACCGTCATCGTAAACCCCTTGAGTTTTCTTACATGATTGGAATAAGTTATGCAATTCACCGGTAGATCCTATTTTAATTCTTATCTCTCCTAAATGTGTGTGGACACGTTTGTATATAGATTCGTATATGTGTAGAGACAGACAAACAGTCACCCACAACTCATATACATATATATTATTATTTTCAAATGTATATAAAGAAATAAGACATTCCCGTGTTCTCTTGCTCTGAATAAATGCTTTAACCCTGATATCCATAGACATACATGATGAAAATTAATTCTGCTCAGAAAACTGATTTTACTCGAGGCAAATATATTAATATTTTTTTAGTTACATTTTCCCTACGTATATTCATAAAAAAAGTTTGATAAGCCGTAACATTTTTGCATCCGTTTTTATATCAGGGACAAAAATACATTCAGCTGTGTTCAGTAAAATTAAAATTATACAAACGAATAAATCATATTTTATGATAGTAAATTCCAAGGATGAAAAATATTGACAAAAGCAAAGGTATTTATTTTCAGTGAATGTAGATGGGAATGTACATTTAGATCCGCACGTTAGTTTTTATATTATTCAGAAACCAATTCCAAATATGGGGAGAATAGTACATTCTGTTAATTTTGAAGTCAATGAACATATGTACAACCTGCAATCAGCATTTAATATAAAAAACAATCTCTACTATAGTCGTAACAATATCTACTACTAGTGTACAGGTGAAAAATGATGAGCCGATATTTGCTGATTTCTGTATGAGACGGCTTCTCTATCAGAGATGATATCTGCCATTGTACAGATTTCTTTGTTTATATTTTAAATATCCGTACAAAACAATAATTTCTTTTTAACTGTCAGAACTCTAACATTATATCTTCATTTAGCTGGTTAAATCAACTGTAAAAATTGGCGAACTTTTTTGTTCTTTCATATATCAGCATTTTGTAATAAAATCGAAATGTAAAACTCCTTTGATTGTATAAACATTTTATATAATAGGAGCAACTGCTTTTGATTAGCAATAAGAAACTGCTTTAAAGTCAGTAACAATATTCATTAACAATATAATTAACTAATGAAACAACTTTTAATTAAAATCGACTTTATTCATCAATATAGTCTCCTTCTAGGGTGCTACACTGATTTCAATGCTTCTTTAACAATTCGATGATTTTTTGAATGACGATTTGTCTTTGATTTCAAAATAAGCCTCAGTTTCCGATATCACTTCTTCATTGGAACCAAATATCTCTCCCTGGAGCATTTATCTGTGCAAACAGCCAATAGTTGCTGGGTGCCAGAGCAGGAGAATAGGGTGAATGCGGAAGCAATTCGAAATGCAATTCACGTAGTTTTGCCATCGTTGCGATAGACTTGTTATACCGTACTCTATCTTAGTGACAGATCGATTTTCTTTATTTGTGGCCGTTCTTGGCAATTTCTTCCTTCAAATGCACCAATAATGCTATATTATATTCGCCATTGATAATTCTTCCGTTCTCAAGGTAATCGATGAACAAAATACCTGGCGCATCCTAAGATACGGAGGCCAAAATCTTGCCTGCTGATGTTTGCGTCTTTGGTCGCTTAGGACGGATTTCACCAGATGCTGTCTACTCAGCAGATTGCGAATTTGGCTCCGGAGTAATATGATGGATTTATGTTTCATCCATTGTCACATATCTACGCGAAACCATTTCTTGTTGCTTTGAAACAGTTTCGAGCAACGCTCTGAATCGTCGACGCGTTGTTATTTTTAATCGATTGTGAGCAAAAGTGACACACACCTCAAACAGCTTTCTCATTAAAAATATTCATGCAAAATGGTGAATACACTGTCTTCTAATATGTTATTGCATTGAATACTGCTGCTATATCTGGTCGGGTGCCCCTGCTGTTCTCCTCGGGCTTCTCGATAAGGTTCAGAGGAGCGTCTGTAATGTGATAGATACCGACTTGGCAGACCGCCTGCAATCTCTCTCCCACCGGCGCGACGTGGCTTCCCTGTGTCTCTTCTATAAATACTTTCATGGCTTCTGCTCCGATGAACTTAGATCACTAGTGCCCCCTAAATACGAATTTGAACGAGATACTAGATTAGCAACTAGATCGCACCCTTTTACAGTGAAACCGATAAAATGCAGCCGTAACTTCTACTCCAACAGTTTCTTTCCTCGTACTTCCCGACTGTGGAATTCTCTTCCAAACGATTGCTTCCCCGACGGCTACAATCTCCAGGAGTTTAAATGTAAGGTCAATAGACACCTCCTAACACATTAACCTGCTCCCATTCTATCAATCACTCTTCCCAACCCTCATCCTCGCTATCCTTATTCATCTGTCACCTTCCTCCTGACATTCCCTATGTCTAACCATTCCTTCTCTTTACCTTCCCATATGTAGCCCCATGCGCAATAGTGGCAGCGGAATGCCTTGCTTGGGGTGAAATGATTAAAAAAAATGTTCAACATCTCTGCTATTTCACGCAACTTCGAATTTGCGATTGGCCTGAGTTTGTGGAATTTTAGTGGTTTTCGGTACAACTGCCGATTTTGGGCGACCTAGGCGATTAGTATCATTTTTGTCTGTACGAATGCGTTCAATATTAGAGTATTACCCCTTAACCCTTGTTTCCGACAGAAGAGAGTTCGAATAACATTTAGTAAGCCACTGGATTGCTTAATCAGCATTTTTTCTATATAAAAGCAATGCTTTATCAATACACGTTAATTCAGAATTTTCCATTGTTTTGAAAATTTGCAACAATAGCTAAATAAATTTAATTGGTATACTAATTATCCAGTTAGGCCACATTTTGTCACGTGCCATTTGAATGTTAGTATTTCATAAAAATCATACGGATTTTTTATTAGTAGCACCATCAATATGTCAGGTCAAGGACTTATTGTGTGATGAGTTATTTCATTTAAAAAGAGATAATGCCGTTTATCAGTAAGTAACATTTGAAGATGTGATACAGTTTTTTTTATGACATATACATCATTTGATTGACAACATTTCGACAGCTCTTTCCTGTCCTGTAATCTTTTTAATTAAAGAGAAACGGACAATAAGATTAATCATCCTTATTTGATGTTTGTTTTTCTGGCACGTAACAAACGTTAAAGACATAAGAAAACGTTATAGGCATAAGAAAAAAGACACGTGTGCTATTTATGAGGTTACTATGGTAAATATTGTTCAGAAGTTTTTTGCAAGTTTCAGTAGTAGATGTTTTGATCTAGAACACAATAAATATGATCATTGATGGTGGTTATTATTAAATTGAATCCATGTCGCACTAAACGTTGCCCCGCAGAGAAGATTCAATCTACATTTCTCCTACGGCATTTAAAACATTTGGAATATAATAATTGCTGTTATGGTTCACTTATTATTAAATGTATCTAATGAAATGTATTTCCATTTGTGATTCTATGCTGAAAATCAAATAAAAGTTTGTTTCTTAAAAGAACAGACAAAAGCGATGAAAACTGGTTTGTTTTTAACAATAGTAATCGAAGAAAGTTCCCGTTGAAAATTAAATGAGCCATAGTTAAAATCCCATGTGTATTTGAAGAAGTTAATGCTCTGTATGTGGTGGGATTGGATGGGATTTGCGTTACATCCTATGTGTAGAATAAGAAAATTAAAAAAATAACCTTGGCGTTATCCAGTATGGAGTAAAAAGATTCTATTCCTTTCGTTTTCGGTGCATACACTACTATAACTGCTCTGTTAAAGGGTTTTCTTTTCAGTTTTACCAGTAGAACTCTTTCGGATAACTGGCAGTGCCCCAGAACGCATTTTTTCTATGTCTGAGTTTAGTATCAATCCAACTCTTTTTTTATTATTTTTACTGCCTGCGATATAATCCTGTGATTGTCACTCACGAATTCTCCATTGTTTGAGCAACTATTTCGCATATACCTAAAATGTTGATATGTAATCTGCTCCTCTGCCTGACATTATTCATCTGTCCACAGTTGTTCAACGTTCTGAAGCTCCGTGTAGAACACAAAAAATTAGAATTATCATAGAAGACCTGAATGCCAAAGTAGACATGGAGAGGGAAGGTGTAACAGTTGGCAAAGTTGGACTAGGAAACCCCAATGAACGCGTAGAAAAATTGGTCCAATGGTGCACAGAGAATGACCAGGTAAAAACAAACACGTGGCTTCAAGACCAGCCAAGACCATTATGGACTTGTAGAATCCCAGGAAGAGAAACCAAAAACCAAGTCAACTACATAACTATAAATAGGAGATTCTGGAATGCAGTTCTTTACTGCAAGACTTATCCAAGTAAAGACTGCAGAATCGACCATCTCCTGGTTATCTTTAAAGTAACGATTAATTTTTCGAGATTGAAAAGGCATTGTTCAGCCACCAGGTTAGTTCAGTTCCGTGTAGTCCATACACCAAATTCGTGGATGTTCTCAGCATACAGAAAAAATACGGACGGTTTCAAAAAATATGAGGAACAAATTATAAACTGCAACTCATAATGGAACAAAAGTATCGTTAGTCACATCAGCAAACGACATCATCCAAAAGAAAAATAAGACATAGAGGGAAGAGTGAGTTGATCGCAGATTACATTCTCGACATGATGCAAAAGAGACACAAAATAATGCCAATATATGGAATCAGATACAAGAAACTCTACAAAAGGAATAAATATAAGATACAGACAGGCTAAAGAAGAATGTCTCAAGAACAAACATGCAGAAATAGAGTGACTGACCTTGACTAATAAAAGTGATACGCAAAAACAATAGAAGAATTGTTTGGGCAAAAAACATGCTCATCTACGGGATGAATAAAATCTATGAATGGAACGCTCATATTAGAGAAAGAGAAAATACATCAACGATGGGACGAATATATCAGAGATCTCTTCCACGACAAGAATGAGCAACCAAAAATACACAGAAATAATGACGTACCGGAAATATTAAAAAATGAAAAGAGAAGCCGCACTGACCAAACTGAATAGAAACAAAGCAGCAGGAGCAGACAGTATTGTAATAGAGATTATGACAACCTTGGACAATTTTGGCGTAGACAAGATTAGAGAAATAATAAATGAAATATAAAACAGTTGCAATATACAAGAATACCTAAACAGACCTATTCTCATAGCATTGCAAAAAACAAAAAAAAAAACAAAAAAAAAAAACAAGCGAAAAGAAATGTGAACTCTACTGAACAATCAGCTTAATGAGTCACATAACAAACCTCATCATGCATATTCTGATAAATACAGCGCGCACTAGAATCAGGATAGAGATAAAAAAAGAAAAATCGATTTTGTCAAGGATACTGAATCTAAGAACGTAATATTTATGCTCATAATGTTATCAGCAAAAGCAATACAGTTAGAGAAGAACCTGTGACTGTGTTTCATAGACTACACGAGATAAAAATACACTATAAAGACAATAAGTTGGACGGTATTCTAAATAATATTTTACCGGATTATTTTCATTATTTTGTTTCCTTTAATGTAAAATGTTTACGTATTTTTATTTGTTTTTATTCCATGATGTATTTTCTTCATCTTCATTGTTGTAATTACAACGTTTCACTTCGTATACTTTCAATCTTTGTATAATGTCTAAATTTATGGGCTGAATATTTTCTTTATTTCAAATATTTTTGTAGTGTTCTGTCATTCACGCGTATATCTTTCGACAACATTTCAGCTAAGAGATAACTACGCCTTCTTTAGTGGTCTATACTTATTCACTTATACAGTATATTATAGTATATCACTGAAACATTGGAAAAAATGACAAATACTGAAATAAAATAGAAATGTATATAAAACACGTATTTTTACATTTTCATAATGAGTTTTCTTATCATGGAAAATTAGATATCAATTTATTTGTTCCTTTTGTTGGTGGAATATTTTGTTTTATTTTACAGATGTGTGTGTGTGTGTGTGTGTGTGTGTGTGTGTGTGTGTGTGTCTGTCTGTCTGTCTGTGTGTGTCTGTGTGTGTTTGTGTTACTAAAAGGAATATTTCGCATTTTGCATCTGAATCCAAATTTGAATCCTCGTTCACCAAAAACAAAACAATAATTTCTCATGTCTGGATATCTTCTCTATTTGCACTTTTAGGGCTGTCAAGTTAAAAGAGAATTTACTCAAGCCTTACGGACACCATTATTCAAATGATGACAAGGAGCGACATTTTGTTTGAAACTTTCGAAAATATGTTTTGCTTCTGAAAAGGTGAACATAGAAATAAGAGTTTCGGTAAAAAATAAAAATGATAATTGAATGGAATCTGAATTTGGAAAAATGAGAATTGTCATATTTAGCTAAAATTAAAAATCTTAGCTGTCAAGAAATATCACTGTACGCAAAGAAGAAATGAAATTATTAGCAGCAGGAATGTATACTTAATATACATATATATATATCCATTCCTATTTCTGTGTTTTATGCGCCCTTTCATGTTCACACACACACACACATGACAATCTAATATGTTTATATATATATATATATATATATATATATATATATATATATATATTCTAGAAAAATGTTTTAGATATTTTAGACGAGCAGCAAGGTCAGCGGCAAAATACGTATTACCGATGTAATTGCAGAATATCTAAAAAAATTTCTAAATTATATTCCTCTGTTAAATTAAATAAATAAATTTAACATTAAGTTCTTTGGAGTTCGTCTCTATCGGAATTTATCTGACTATATACCAAATATTATGCGTTATCTAAACTTATTTATAAATGGAATTTTCTGTGTGTGTGTGTATCCGTTAGCTATAGACTCCGAAATGGCTGAACCGATTTTCTTGAAAATTTACAGTTTTACTATAAGCGTATGCGAGTGTTCTTAGCTAGGTTATAGAAGGAGTGGTCCGATTTTAATCAAATGTGATACACTCATAGACAAAGACATAAGAAAGGATATACAGAATTTTCAAGGTTGCAATTCTTACAATAGTACAGAAAATTTGATATCGATACCAAGAAATCAAAATTTGACTTACATCCATTTCCTTTTTCTTTAAGTCTAAGATTTCGCTTTAACTAGAAACAACTATTGCTTTTTAGTCTGTCGTGAAAACGTCCAAAGAGTCTGAGTTCCAGGACCATGGATTAGTTTTAAAGCTTTCATTACACCCAAGCAACGCCGGGCTATACTGCTAGTATATATATATATATATATATATATATATGGTGTTATTTTGTTATTACAATGGTTTGTAATTAAAAAATTACAATATTAAGATTTACTCTGTAGGGAGCAATCTTTATAAAATAAATGCTTGGACAGTGGGTTTTTAAACTACCTGTTCTTTCACTTTTCTGTAATATATATATATTATGAATTATATTTTAGAACATGTACATAATTATTCTATATATATCCACTACAAAGGTACGTTTGTTTCGATATCGAAACGTCAATGTCTCATCAGGCGGTGTGTAAATTAATGGAAATCCTCTTTCCTTATATTTATTCGTTTTGTTAGAGGTGTTGGTGGGGGTTAGTGATAGGGGAATGAGTCTCTGTCCGTTGGAATTTTTGGAGAGGGTGTTTTTTAAAGTGGTTGATTAATGGGAGTCCTTGATTTCTTGACAGATTTAACCTTGTAAGATTTATCTAGTGACTAGACTATATCCTTATGGATTTCGTAGAAAAGCTCTCTCATCCTTCAATAACAAATAAAAACAAAACATGACAGCTCTCTCCAAATACTTTTGGAAGTTAAAAGACGAAAATAAAACGCCTAAAGTTAAATGGAAAATCCTTAAACAAGCAAGAACAGCTAAATCTATAAAGAAACCATGTTTCCTCTGTCTTCAAGAAAAAATTGAGATCCTTAAATATATGAACAATATATAAATATATATACTAAAAGCAATTATAAACATTTGAGAACCCGCATACTGAAATGTATATTAAACATAAATTAAAACAGAAATAAATGCAATAATTACACACACACGTCACACGCCGCCTACATAAGAAGCTACTTTGCGCACGTCATTACACTTTAGAGTTCTATGGTTTGTCTTTACCAAATTAGATGATCACTTTTAAAAATCCAAAGATTCAACATATTTCTATTAAAATGTCTTTTGACAGTTTCTGACTGTATTTTCGTTCGTATTTGAGAAAGGTTTTAGTGTATCCATCAAGTATTTTGCAATTTAAAAAGAATATTACAAAATCAAATTTTTAAACAATATGTGGAAATCATTTCATCATGAGCAGTTTACTGCGCAAAGCACTTTATGACGCAAAGCACTTTATGACGCTACACAATTGTTGTTTTCCTCAAATGTTCTTTGTCGTCTACTCCTCTTTTACCCACCAATGTTTCTATCTTCATGATTTTCTAGATGGTGGCTAACTTACATACTTTTTTTTATAGTTTCGCTGAGTCTGCTTATCCAATTTCTTTTTTTAGTTAAACATGTGCATTAAACTTTGTGCAAAACATTGTGACTTATCTGGAAAGTAGCCATTTTAGGTATTCATTTAACAATACCACTTGCATTAACAGGGTACCTTAAATACACAAGTTCTATCCGAATAAACTGTGATAATTACCGAATACATAGAACAAATCTATTTAATTTATCGATTGCCTTCGTAATATATTTTAGACTGTAAAGAGACTTTATTGACACAGTATATATATATATATATATATCCGCAGACAGATCTGTTTCACTGTATCGCAGCTCATCAGTACGGATATATATATATATATATATATATATATATGTGTGTGTGTGTGTGTGTGTGTGTGTGTGTGTGTGTGTAGTGCATTAAATGTTTATTATGTTTAATCTTGAGACGTTTAAATAAATTGCCAGCATTGTGCCTGCGTATTTTTAAAAATCCGTTTATACTCACGGCTAATTTTGTGCGTATTATAATTGAAAGATATATGAAATGACCCGTAACTTTGACAGATGATTTTATTATTCATTTCCCGATGTTCCCAACTACTTTCCAGCTTCTTCCGAGATCATTATATATGGGCGTCTGATGGAGTTTTTAGGTCTTTTGGTGTCTGACAATGTCCATTCGAATGTCACACTAGTCAATTTTTTTATGAAACTGATTCCTGATATTATCAGCCTGGTGCAAATAGCGTCGTTGGAGGTCTGAAAATTGTTTTAAAACAATACGCCGTATTCACCCAAATATTGTGAATGGAATTGTGCAGACCATGCATGTCAAACTCAAAGTCCCCTCAGGGCCATAGGAGTCGATTTGTATTGTCATGAGGGCCGCAAAGGTGAAACACGTTAAAAAAAAAAATTGCGATTTTTTTTTCAATTAAGAAACATACGGGCAAATTCAAGTAATAGTGTAAATGTAGTTCAACAAAAGAATATAACAAAATTTTGACAATCTTCATCTATTTCAATGAAATAGCAAAAAATGCATTGTACATGAATTCAAAACTGACATTCATCAACAAGAATTAAAGACTTTCACTGTTTTGCCCCGAATCATGATATCTTTTTTGCTGACAATTTCTTGTATGTGTGGTTGAAATTTCTGTGTAGTGCCGAGTTTGATGAGGGATGACAAATGTTGATCAGTCAGTCTTGTTCTTTGAGATGTTTTTGTTGATTTCATGAAAGAAAATAACTGTTCACACAAATGTGGAGCCAAACATTGCCATTATCCTTGTGGTAAACTTTCTAAAGTTTTCATACCTTTCCGGAAGGTCTGAAAAGAAATCAGGTATTCCCACTTCTCTAATATTTTGATCTGAGTGAAGAATCCGACTGAATTTCTAATAGTTCCATTTGCAGGTTTTCTTCCGCTTCAGCAACATCAAAACTAAATGGTCCTGAAAATAATGCAAACCGGAGTTCATAAGATGTGAAATCACCAAATCTTTTCTCAAACTCTTTTGGTAATGATTCCAGGTGAGTGTAATACTTGGCAAAACTCAATGCAGACTTCGTATCAGCACTGTTTTGCAGCTCTTTGCATGTAGCAAAATGGACCAAATTTTCACGAGAGACTTGAGACTTCCATAATATCAATTTCAAAAAGAAACATTTGACATCATCATATAAAGCGGTGATCAGCTTGTTTTTACCTTGCAATTTTAAATTGAGATCATTCAAATGCGCAGTAATGTCCACAGCAAAAGCCAGATCCTGCAGCCAACTCTCGTTTTTTCAGTTCATCGGTGCTTTGACCTTTCATCTCCAAAAACCTAATTATTTCTTGTCTCAACAAATAAAATCTTTTCGACACTTTGTGGCATGATAACCAGCGTACTTCTGTATAGAATGGAACATCGGTGAACTCATTATCCAGATCCTTCAACAACTGCCTGAACTGACGATGGTTGAGAGAACGACCTTTGATAAAGTTCACTGTCTTTGTGACTAAACTCAGCACATGATCTAAATTCGGAATCTTTGAACACAAATTTTGCTGATGAATAATGCAGTGAAAATGTGTAAATGTCGAATCCGGACATAAATTGCAACACCATTATGTCTACCAACCATATTTCCTGCACCATCGGTAGACAAGCCCGGAAGTTTGCTCAAATCAAGCGCATACTCATGAAGAACCTGTTCGACTTTCTCAAATATGTCCTGACTTGTTGTAGTGTCATGCATGGGGATCAGTTCAATCAGTTCTTCATAAATCTGAAATTCGTTGTCATAGGCCCTCATGAAGACTGCAAGTTGTGCTATTCAAGTGATATCAACGGTCTCATCAATTGTAAACGAAAAGTGTTCAAATTTTAATATCATTTCGCATTTGACTGTTGCTTCAAATCACTTGACATGTCATCAATCCGTTCAGCAACAGTCTTTCTGGTCAATGAAATATCTTTGAAAAAGTGCGCCCTTTCTGGACATATAATTTCTGCCGTTTTCTCCAAGATATTGTTTTATGAAATCTTCTTCAGTGTAGGATTTCCCATTCGTGGCAATCATTCGACTGAGTTCATAGCTGGCAGTAACGGAGGCAACATTCCCTATCTGAATTTTCATGAAGAAGGTCTGTTGCTGTGTCAAGTTGGTCTTCAATTACTTAAGTTTTAAAACACGCATTGGCCCTTCATATTTATTATAAGATATATGGTTCGTTTCATAATGCCGTTTCAAGTTTTAGACTTTCGGCGTAAAAAGGTGGTTGTTGCAAATTAAACAATGTATCTTTTCACTCACTGCTGTGCAAAAAATATTGTAATTCCCATTTGTCTCTTCGTTCAAGTTTCGGAGGAGCATTATCCATTTTAAAGACGAAGTACAATCTGGAAAATTAAATAAGGAAAAAATAAGTAAAATATCAACAGGACTCTATTTTTTTTTTTTTTGGGTGGGTTGCTGATTTTATTTATTGAACATAAATTCTAAAATAAACTATTAAAATAACTAATAGAATTTCATTTTTTTAACCAGTGCATATAAGTTCAAGTGCGCTTACGCTCATATTTACGTAATGTAAATTCAGAAATGTATTAACTTTTAAAATTTTCAATTTGTTCGAAATTTAAAAACTATTCAATTATTTTTATTCGTCCAATGTTTTTAAATTTGTTCATATCTAATGTGAAATCTTATGCTATTTCGAATAAAACAAATAATATTTATTAGAGAAACGTTTTTTCTAACTTTATCCCTCACCTCCATATTAAAATAGTCAGCAAAAACAAAAGATTGGATTATATCACAATTTGAAGATTAAAGATAAATTAATAAAATAGATATTTTTTCCTAAAACTATTTTCCGGTCACGGGTAAAATTACCCGTGAAGTTAGAAATTTAAAACCTTCATTAAAAAAAATAAAAGAAAAACAACGTTGAACATTTTGCTTTTTTAAGAAAAAAAGATTTTCAATATAGTTTCATCTGTAAAAAACGGGTATCTAAATTAAAAATTTTCTATTCGAAGTACCAAAAGAAATATTTAATGCTTCATTAGCTAAATATTTTAATCAAAACAATATGTACATTTTTAAAAGGGAAAAATATTTCAAATTTTACTTACCGCAATAAATATAACACTGTATTGATTTAACAGATAGTAAACTGATTGTTTATTTTTTTAAATTTTGGAAGACCTTAACCGAAACCATCAATCAGTATAATGTGTAGTTTTTACGTTTTTGCAATATTTATGTTTTTCGATGTTTCAAAAAAAAAAAAAAAAAGCCGACCGTCAAAGTTTTACAAACTGATACCACGTGATCGTGATTACTTTCATTTTAGTTTTAGAGATATTTTTTAAACAGCCTTCGTTAAAAAAAGAAAAAATATATTGTTTTATTAAATCCTTTAATGTTTAAATAATTTCACTTTGCTCGTTTTATTAAAAAAATACCAAGGTTGAAAAAACAATTTTTCTGAGTTATTGAAAATTACAAAATAGATTTGTAACCTTACGTCTACTCACCGGAAATGCAAAACACAGGGGAGGAATCGCGTGATACAGAGCTTAAATGCGTTCTATTGACTTAAACTCAATGAAAATTCAATTTCAATTCAAAATTCTATGGATAACTCCACCGGAGTATTTGATTAAATTATATTCATAACTCTATGGCCTTTTCGCTTATATCTCTCATATCTCCGTAGCCAAGGCAATGTCGGTTATCACTATTATCTCGTCGGGCCATTTCTTAAAAATCAAACAATCACCGAAAGATGTTGATAAGTTTTCAACTGTTACACTCTCTTAGCGTCTAAAAAATAGAAATCAATGTCAAAGATTTGATTTCTGTCCGTTGATACGCATACAAGTATGAGCCTGTCAATGAGTTGTGGGAGAAAGGAAGATCATTTGTGAGAGCCGCATGCGTGTCTACAATGGGCTGCATGCGGCCCGCGGGCCGCGTGTTTGACATGCCTGGTGTAGACGGCGCTGTTCAGAGGCAGTCAATTGTTGTCTTAGTACGAATA
Source organism: Ascarosepion bandense (assembly GCA_037127315.1). Taxonomy (NCBI): domain Eukaryota; kingdom Metazoa; phylum Mollusca; class Cephalopoda; order Sepiida; family Sepiidae; genus Ascarosepion; species Ascarosepion bandense. The sequence continues at coordinate 1,614,682 of JBBBDQ010001492.1, forward strand.
GTCAAGTCATCATGACGGGGAGTTTGAGCGAATTGACCATCTTCAAACGTTGATCGCATAAACACACACGGACACATATATGTGATGCAAATAAAGTTTTGGTTAATGATGTATTCTTTTATGGATGAAAGTACAGAAATAGAGTGTATTTAAATATCAAGGCATGAATATCGATTTTATGTATGACACATTCTGTGTTGACCATAATACCTACTTATATATATATATATATATATATATATATATATATATATATACATATATATATCACAAGAAGAAAGGCGTCGTTATTCTATCGCATATATATATATATATATATATATATATATATGCTCTCACACCCTGATTGAGCACTCTGGAAGAATGGTAGACTTTGAAAAACAGTAGTTACTCTAGCATATACACATCGTTCATTCAGTAATGAATTAGAATACTCTCAGCCATTGGACATGTATAATGATAATATACACGCTAAAATGTCTGCCTCCTTCTACCGAGCGCCCATAGCTCAGAAGTAGAATCGCCGACTGACGCCAATTCGATCGGGTTTCAATCCTCGGTCAGAAGCAATCGGATGTCTAACCGTACTGATGAGCTGTGATACAGCGAAACAGATCTGTCTGCGGATGACTATATATATATATATATATATAGATATAATAATGATAATAATAATAATGGCATAGAGTAAGTTAAAAGCTGTAAAGGTTTTAATATATCTCCATTATTAACCTTTATGTTCATTCGTGAATGCCAATTTTTGTCTCATATTCGCAATAACATTTTGATTTTGATCTTTGCCGAGGAAGCGAAAGTTTTTCTCGCCGATATGTTCATACAACGATTGTAGTTTTCGGAGCATTATTTGAAAAAAGATTTCATATATATATATATATATATATATATAGGTGTGTGTGTGTGTGTGTGTGTGTGTGTGTGTGTGTAAATTATACCTAGTGAGCCAACAAACCTACCAAGGTTTCACCTAAGTGGCTCGTCAGGGAAAGCCAAACGAGGAAAGAAAGAAACGCCATGATAAAGGAAACTCAATAACCCACGTGACCAAAAAAGAAGACAATAATACAAATAGGGGAGAACTTTTATGAAGAAAACGAATCTGAAAACATTAATAATTGCGAAGAGGAAAACATAAAACAACCAACGACAACTAACGAATATAAAAATTACGCCCACTCCCCCCTCATATCAATGAACGAGACAGATTTGAAACTGAGCTTATTGGCATAATTAAAAAACTTAAATGTATAAGGATGAAAAATAATATTGTGCAGCAAAAATTAGGGCTGACATTAATAAAATAAAGAGGACTAGAAAAGTTTATGTTAAAGCTGATACGTCTAAATACTTATATCATAAAACAACGTTGCACAAGGACGATATTAAGCACTATAAAAAAAGCTCCCACTGATTTGGAGACTAAAATTAATCGAGAAGCGAGTAGTTTAGTCGGTAAATTTAAGTTACATAACCGTGTTGAGAAATTAAATTTAAAACATTGCTTCATAACGGTAAAAAACCATAAAAGAACGTTTCATAATAATCCTGAATATAGATGACTAAACCCCACTCACACTGAGCTAGGTGAAATAGATAAGGTTAATTGCATAGGGTTTGTAAAGCATTAAGAACGTTCACTAAAATAAACCAATGGCAATCCACCAGTGATTGCATCGAATGGTTTCAAAAGTACGATAAAAATGAACATTGCTCATTCATTAAATATGACATAAAAGAGTTTTACTATACATCTCCGAAAGTACGTTTAATGAAGCCATTAGTTTTTCTAATCAATAAATAGACGTTATCAGGCACTCCCGTAAGACATTATTATTCCATAACAACACATAATGGATAAAAAAGGATGACTTAAACAACTTTGACAACACCATGGATTTATATGATGGTAGCAGAATAGGTTGTTTATTGTTATATAAACTAAATAAGTACATAGATTTCCATAACCACGGGTTGTACCGTGATGACGGTTTAATAATAGTTCATAACAGTAACCCCCAAAAATGTGACAATATACGAAAAAAACTCCATTGGTTTTTCAAAAAGTACGGTTTTGATTTGAATGGTGAAAGCAATTTAAAAGTAGTAAATTATTTAGACATTACGCTAAATATTTTAAAATTGATCAATATTCCCTTATATGAAAGAGAACATAAAATTTACGATTCGCAAACACTAAATCTAATCACACCGCCCACATTTGGCGGGGTATTACAAAAAATATTTCCGATAGACTATCAAACAAATCGTCTAGCAGAGATAACTTTAATAATCATAAAAAAGTGTATCAGGATGCCCTAATTAAAATTGGTCATACAGATAGACTGGTATATACCGATATTAAGAGAGGCAAACGTAAAAACAGAAGTAGGAACATCCTACGAAAATTAGAAAAATATTTTTCAATTTAATAAAGTAAAATTTCGGTAAGGAAAATGAGTTATATAAAATAATTAACAAAAATAATGTGAGACTCAGTTATTGTTGTATCCTGAACATAGAAAAAGTTATTTGTGGATTGAACAAAAAAAAGGTTAAGGATAAAACGCGTCCAATTATAACTAACTGTAATTGTAGAATTAAGAACAACCGTCTGTTACAAGGTACAGCAAGATTGTGTTGTTGACCGTGTTAAAATTTATAAAAACGCTGAAGACACTGAACCCAAAACATACTTAGGTGCTACTCAAAACAGTTTTAAAAAAGATACTATAACCACACTAGCAGCTTTAACATTGAAAAAATATAAAAATAGCACCACTCTTTCTACTTATGTGTAGTCTATTAAACAAGAACTGAATATAGACCCTATTTTAAAATGGGAAATATTAAAGAGATGTGCTAAGTATAGAGCCGGCCAGAAATGCTGGAGGTTGTGTGTAGAGGAAAAACTTGCAATAGCGTCGTATTAACATACCAATAATTTATTGAATTCTAAAATGGAAATACTAAATAAGTGTAGACATAGAAAGCCTTCGTTTTTGGATTAGGTATATTTGGTGGGTTTGCCATTTTCCTTATTTTATTTAGTTGTCGTTGGTTGTTTTATGTTTTCGTCTTCGCAATTATTAATATTTTACATAAAATTCGTTTTCTTAATAAAAGTTCTCCCCTATTTGTGTTTGGTGTCTTCTTTTTTGGTCACGTGGGTTACTGAGTTTCCTTTATCATGGCGTTTCTTACTTTCCTCGTTAGCAAGCTTTCCCTGAAGGTCTTAGGCGTTAGTTTTTTTTTTCTCATTGCACACAAATTGTGTTGGATTTTTTGTTACACATATTTTGTTACTTGTGAGTACGTCATTTTGTTAATAGTGTTTTTTTTGTCTTTTGTTGCTCGTCGTGTGTATTTCTGAACGTTTTTGGAAAAAATGTTTTTGTTAGGTGGGGCAAGTCAAATTATGGCTTCGTCTCCCCAACCGTCTATTTCTTCGGCGTGTATGCCGAAGGTAACTTCTCCACCGTCGGCATGGAACAACGTGCCTGAAAAAAAGACTATAATTGTTACCAACAAATGCAGGAGAAATTTAAAGACTACATTGTTGGAAATTAACTAATAATCATTCACAAAATTGTCTATGTGATTTCTGTAAGAACGATCTCCCTGCTGACGTCGAAACAAAAGCGCGTAAGTTTGTGAGCGTCAGCAGAAAAAACATGGAGGAGGCATTGAAATGCCTGAAAATCGTCCCAAAAGTGCTGGCGCGACGGTCTCGGGCCATGGAAGATGTTCTTCTTAGCACCGAAGAGCAGTGCAAAGAATTTGACAGCACAACATTGACGGCCAAAGGAATTTGACTCCAAACGGAGTACATGGACACCAGGCGGACCCGAGTAATCCTCCACGGCGTGCCGCTAGGAATCTCGGAGGACCACATTGGGGCTTACTTCGCCAAGTTCGGAGCAGTGGAGGGGGTGGCCCGCGTTAACAGCAAAGCAGGTGTACCCACGGAAGATGTGGCGGTATACATAGTTGTGGACAGGCCGAGTGTTTTACGGTTGCCAGATGTATTAATTTGTGAAGGTCGGAAAATGTTTGTGGCTGTAGAGGGACGAAAGCCGCATTGTTGGCTGCGTGGGATGGCAGGTCTTGTGGCCAAAATGTGCCCCTCCAAAAAACAAGATGCCGAAGGGCAAATACCAGAAACACCGGTGACACCGGCAACACCGCTGGTGTCAAAAACACAAGTACCCGAATTAAAAAAGGCCGGAACTACTGAGTGGACGGAAGTGGTGAGTGAGGTGGGAAGAAGGTTACTTCCTCTCCTCCACAAACTGAGAAGCCTCCATCCCCAGTCAAAGAAAAGACTTCAAAACAACCGAAGCAGCAACAACAAAAGCAACAAAAACAGCAACAACAAGAACTACAGCAACAACATGAACAGCAACAACAAGAACAACAAAAACAACAGCAACAACAAGATGAAACGAATATGGAGTGTGGGGAAATGCTCCCCCCTCGTTCATCTTCTTTGAAGAGAGCCAGAGGAGGAGGTGTGCGCCCCTAAAAAGGGTAAAAATGAAGAACGTGGGAGGGCAGAACGCGTCATGGTTGCCGCCAGGGCCCAATCCACCCCTGCATCACCAAGTAAAGAGACAAACTTAAAAGCGAGGTGTTATTCTGTTCCCCCAGTAAGGCGTGAATCGTCGCCTTCTCCCACACCATCTTCCCAGCTAGTAACTCCTTCCCCCCAAACTTCTTCCCTATCTGAAACGCCCCCTGTGCAACCTGAATATCCTTCCACCCCATTGGAAACACCCTTCCCTAGCAATAGCCAACCTTCCCCTAGCAATGGCCAATACACCCCCAAGGGGAATAAAAAGAAAAGGACAAACCCCTTTGAAGAGAGGACAACTGTCAAATTGACAGGCCGGCCTTACAGAGGGACCTTTCCACTCCAGAGGAAGGCCCTCCTAAAGTCACTGTTTAAATTGTCCTCATTCGACGGAAAATCGATCGAAGACCCCAAAAGTTTCCCTAATGCCCCCGAAGTTATGACTGTAATAAGAAACAACGGGGAAAATCATAAAGTGTCGGATTTCCTGCAGGGGGCCATGGAGGCCTTTCCAAATATTACAATCGCCCAGACTGGGTCCAAATACTTACATAAACTTACTAATTTTTATGCGGGGAGGGTCCCTGTCATCCTCCATCCCTCTTTGTATTGGGCAATAAAACTAACGTTCCTTACGGACGTCGGCGGCATCGTCTTGGACGGACGAATTACGTTCGATAGTGGCACTGGATCTCTGGGTCAATTCCTTTTCCCACAGATTTTCGCTCCTTATGTAACCAGAAGTAATTTGCCTCTTTCTCCTTTCAGGTCTAAACGATGTCAATTAAGTTAGCCAGATTGAATGCAAAGGGCCTTAGGGATCGGAGTAAGACTGCCCGCCTGCTTCGAGACCTCTTGTCCTTCTGTGTGTCGATGTCGTCGCGACCCAAGAGACTTTCTTTGTTTGGCCGATGCCGGTATGCTGTCTAACGACTTTGTCATCTATTCAGCATATGGGAACCGGCTGGCCAGAGGAGTTTCTTTGTTGGATTAGCGTATCCTGGACATGTGTCTGATATTGAAGTGAAAAGTAATGCGTTTTGACTGGTTGCGGTTTATGCACCCAACAACCGTGAGGAGCGCGTTTCATTTTTCGGCTGTTGGAGCCCTTCCTGGTGGATTCAATGCGACTCGTCTTAGTGGGGGACTGGAATGCCATCCTGGATCCCAAGTTGGATAGAGGGCGAGGAGCTAACGGGAAGGTACGTGATCGTAGCTTGGTTGATCGTATCGAAGATTTCGGTCTCGTCGATAGATACCGGGTCGATCACAAGGGTGGGAGAATGTGGACTTGAGCTAATAGTTGGCCTTCTATAAAGATAGCTAGCTACCTTGATAGAATATTAGTTCGTGAAACCGACACAGATCTTTTAGATTGTCCCACGTTCCATTGGTTAGGCTACTCGGGCCACAAACCTGTTTGTGGCCGGGTAAATTTAGAAAATAGGCCTAGAATGGCTTCTTATTGGATGTTCAACGAGTCCTTACTGGACAGGCTGGGCTTCCAGTGCCAGCTAATTAACGTAGTTTTTTTTTTTAATCATTTCACCCCGAGCAAGGCGGAAACGCCACTGATGTGCAGGGGGCTACATAAATGTAAAAAGATTAATTAGAAAAGAGTGAGGAGTACAACCTAGTTAGAAAGGAACAATAGAAAGCTGAGAAAGTAGGTGCGATGACAGATATATAGGTGGAGAGAAAGGGAAGGTTATACAGGGGTGGGGAGAGAGCTAGAGTCCATTGGTTAGTAGATGAGTATTGACTTTGCATTTAAATTTCTGGAGGTTGTAGCCGTCAGGAAAGCAAGAATACGGGAGCGAGTTCCACAGGCGGGAAGTGCGAGAGAAGAAGCTGCAGGAGTAGAATTGTCGTCTGTATTTGGCTAACCTGACTGTGAATGGGTGGGACCCAGTTGCCAGTCTGGTTGCACGAGTAAACACCTGTTGAGGAGGCATCAGTGACTTAAGTTCGTCTGAGCAGAAGCCATGAAAGTATTCATAGAACATGCCACATTTCGACGATGGGGAAGTGGCTGCAGTCGAGCCGCCAGATTAGTACCTATCACATTACAGACTCTCCTTTGGAGCCTGTCAAGAACACTGAGGAGAACGGCAGGGGCTACTGACCATAAATGGCAGCAGTACTCCCTGCACGGACGGATGGTTGACTTGTAGATATGCAGGATGGATTCAGGTGGAAAAAACATCCTGGATCGACATAGTGACCCAACCTTCTTAGCAGTAGATTTTGCTATGGATAGCGGGCATTAACTTGGGGAGCCACTGGGAATAAGTGGTGAGAGAATCTTAAGAATAGTATTAGGTCTTTTACCACCAAGTTCAGCAAACAGCTCAAACTAGATATGGCTGACATGGTGAAGACACTTAGAGCTAATTAACTCCGGGCGGTGGGTGATGGGGATCCCCTAGAGATAGCTGTAGCTAAGGAGGCCGTGGAGCGGTCAAATAGCGATCGTTACATAGGACAGGTAGTTAGACATAAGTTAAGCAAGATGTCTTCCGAAGCTGTGAACATGGGAGCAGAACTGCGCAAGGAAGAAATTCGCCGAGGCAGCGACCGGGACATTCGAGAGGTTGGCAAACCTGAGGGACAGAGTCTTCGGTCGACTGACGACATGTGCGAGGCATTTCGGCAGTATTTCGAGATCCTGTTTACTAAGGAGCCTGGTCTCCGTGATGAGGAGTTTCGCAGTTATTTGTCTGACTTCCTCCGCCTTTTGCCGGCTGATGCAGCTAGCTGCGATGGAGAGATTACAGAAGGCAAAGTCTACGCGTCTTTGAAGATGTCGGCAAAGCAAATCGCCGGGTTTCGATGGTTTGCCCTATGAATTGTACCTGAGGCTGTCGCACATCTTTGTCCCGATTGTGACTGTCGTGTTCAACAACTGGTTCCGGCAGGGTCCATCTCCAACCGGTGCACCAGAGGTGTGATCACGCTGTTGAGAAAAGGCAAGGATGTGGGGAAGGAGTTAGAGGGTAAACGGCCCAAATCTCTGCTAAACAGAGTTAATGATTTTGGCTAGGATCTTGCAAATCGTTTGCAATTAGTTGCCGAGTCTTTGTTGCGATCTGAGCAGACTTGTGCTGTGAAGGGCCGAACAATTTAGAGCAACCTGCATCTGATACGCACCATCATATAGGGGATAAAAGACGACGAACAACCCGCGCTGATCCATTTAGATAAGTCCAAGGTATTTGATAGGGTTGATCATCGATACCTGGCGGCTGTCCTGCAGGCCGCTGGATTCGAAACCAACTTCCGCCGCTGGATTAGCCTCCTGTATCAGTCCCTCACGGCTGTGGTACAGGTGAACGGAAAGTTGTCGAGCATTCTGGCGCTTTTTAGGTCGGTTTGACAGGGTTGTTCACTGTCGCCCGACTTTTTGCTTTGGCGTTGGAGCCCCCCCCCCCTGCCGGCTAAGGGACAGGGCGTGCAGTCCGGCTCTACGTGGAATCGCTCTCCATGGTGGTGCTCGGGCCAGGGTTTCCGCGTACGCCGATGACGTCACTACTTTCGTGTCCACCCGGAGTGACATCGCGGTGGTACAGAAGGCACTTGAACGGTACGAATGGGTGACAGGGTCCAAGATTAAACGCAACAAGTTGTCCGGCTTGCGATTAGGTGCCTGGAAGTGTGTTACCCTCCTGGGGCCTTTCGACTAGCCTGACGGCCCGGTTCGAATTCTTGGAGTGTGGTTCGGGCCCAACCTCAAGGAGAAAAATTGGTCTGAAGTACTGGCAAAGGTCGGCGCGTCGGTCAAGATTTGGCGTCGAAAGAATTTGTCCTTAAAGGGTTTGGTTGAGGTGTGTCTTACATACGTCTTCCCCATTATTCTTTACCGGTTGTCAGTACTTCCACTTTGTAGACGGTGTAGAGAGGCGATCGAGCGTTTGCTATTCTCCCTTCTGTGGAGAGGGCGCAAACACTACGTCGACAATCGCGTCTGTTACCAACGTCCGTGTCTTGGAATCTGGGGATAGTGAGGAACATGTTTCCTAGCCTTACTATCATTCCCCCATCTTGAGGCGGTGCCGTAAGCCTCCTGGGCAATCGAGTTTTCTCCTCGAATGCCTGGCGGCCTTGCAGGCCATTCCACGGTCCAGTGTCCTTTCACGGCCTAGGAGAGATTTCTATCGTGGGTTAATAGAGGGCGTCGCAAAGGTTTCATTACGTGATGTGCTCCGCTTGTCGGAGGATGAGTTTCGCTCGTTCTGGTCTTGGGCGCCATGTACCGATTATCTCAACAACGCTGAGTTTTCGCTCACCTGGCGATTGGCTCTGAATCGGTTGCCTCTCAATGATCAGGCCTTCATATGGGGCCTTGCGGATTTGCCAGATTGTGAACGCTGCAATCTTGGTTTGGAAGAAACGGCTTCACATGTCTTCTACCATTGTTCGCTGATTCGCCCTCTATGGAACCGTGCCAGCGAGTTGACTGCTCGTATCGTGCCTCGAGAGCTTGTGCTCATTGACCGCGCATTTGACGGCGACAATGTGTCGCCCCTGTTTTCTGGGATGAAGGGTATGGTGTTTCTGTCGCTGCTAGCCACGGCTCGATTGGTGATTTGGACGACGCGAACGCAAGAAGTCTTGCGGGGTCAGCGTTTTTCACATCAGAATCTGATCTGATATTTTGAGCATCAGCTCAAAATAAGGATTAGAACTGATTGGAAACGTTTGACTTCGATAGACTGTAGTAAATGTGGAAAGCCGGGTTCACGTGAATGGGGCTAGCCTTGATTTTCTCTTTTAGATCTGCTGGTTACATCAGGGGTAGATTCCTTTGGAACCCTCCCCTGATTAAGGTTGCTTTTTTGCGTACCTAGTTAATGTGAATGAATGTTTTCCTAGCCTGTACCCGGCTTTCTCTTTTGTTATGATACAAGTCGAGATTCCCAATCTCCCCACTTTGTTTCGGCTTCCTTTTATCTGGGCTGGTTCAGCTTTTTATTGTCCCATTCCATTAATTCTTTTACCCCACCCCCAATCCCTTAGCGAGCGTGCTTCTTGATTTCACCGTTTGGCGGAATACAACGGCCACTCTTTTTATTCTCGTATGGACGGGGCTTACTAACATTGTTATTATTTTAGTTTAAAAGATCTGTTGTATTTTTAGTTTATTTTTGCGTTCATCCCTCTCCCGTCTTTTCATCTTTCATTAAATGTTTAACTTATATTGTATATAAATACATTTCTATTGTCATGGGTTTTTTCCCGTTTTTTAGGTGTCCCTTGTAAGTTTGTGGTATTGTGGTGTATGAATGATTGGGAGCTGAGGGACGGGTTCTTGTGGTGATTGTGCAAATTGTAATGAGTGAATGGGTCGTGATAGTGTTTAACTAGGTATAGGATAGTTAGTGTGTAGCAAACTCTACCCCTCCCCTTTTCGGCCATATCTCACTATTTTGTATAAAATACAAAATAATTATTGCCAGTTTTCCCTGACGATCCGCTTAGGTGAAACCTTGGTAGGTTTGTTAGCTCACACGGTAGACTTTATTTATTCTGCTCTACCTAAGTATTGAGCGCTTTTTTGTTAGTTGATTACTCGGGTTTTTTGGGTGGGGGGGGGCTATATGCTGACGCGATTTGAATCCTTTTGACTGATGTTCATATGCTTAGCGCTTTCTTTTTTTGTAGCTATTTTTTCTTCCACGTAGATCCGCGAAAGGTTATTCGACACGAGTATAGTTATAAGTTTGTTTATATATATATATATATATATATATATATATATATATATATATATATATATTCTTTGTGTTAATTTTAAACATGTAAAAATGTGCCTTAGCAGGTCGCTATAATAGTGGTTGGGAGACGGATGTGTTTTTTAACAATAACCTGGTATTTTTAAAATGCAAATAGCAAGAGAGAGAAAGAAAAATTGACGGGTAAAGATAGAAGATAGATATTTATAAAGTTTAATTTTCATGAAAAAATTAATGAAAGAAAATGTAGACGGTAATAATAACTGTAGCCCATTTCCAAAATGATTTTACTCTTTGCATTTGCGAAACAAATAACACTTTCCGGTTCGTATTACTTTATTTGTTTTACCACAAACTAAAGAAACGTTTCAGTTTTGCGAAATGAATGCGCCTTCACGAAATGCCAAGAAATAATATTTGTATACATGTTATAGTTCCAGGGATTATGCGTAAACAAACAGATACAAATAAGCATATAAAAATCCCTATTTTCGAGCTCTGATCAACACTTTCATTCAGAATCACTCTTCTATCTGGAGGCTTTCTCGAATTCTCTGCGCGTATTTAAGATTGCCTTCAAATTTCGCAATGACCTGAATAAAACATGTTCATCGACATTATTACTGAATCAGTGTTGCCAAATTTAATGCTTCTAATAACAGTAAATATTTGATAACTTCCTATCACCGCAGGCATATGTCTGTTTTTTCTATGAAAACGAGGAGAGTTTGAAAACTTCGGTTAGCTACCTTGTCTTTCTTACAGTTCTCCCTCCTCTCGTGACTGCTCCCTTCTAGATAGCATTTCTAACAACATAGATAAGGCTATTTCCTACCACCCATATTTGTATTCAGAGATCTTAACGCCCATCATGCTGAGTGGCTTAAAGTCTCTGTTACTGATTCTGCGGGCATCCACACCATAAACCTTGCTATTTTCCAATCCCTTACGCAAGTGGTGGACTTCCCCACACGCTTTACAAGAACTCCATCTGGACGCTCCTCTCTAATAGATATATGCTTTAACTCTGCACCTGACTCCTATCAAGTCTCCCAGCTTTGCCTTCTCGGCAACTCCGACCATGCTGTTGTCTCTCTCAATATTTCTTTCCACTCTCACTCCCCCGAGGAGCCTCCTACCTATAGGACCTCCTATTGCTACCAAAATACTGACTGGGACGCCTATCGCGATTACCTATGGGACGTCCCTTGGGGAAAAGTGTTTGATCTCCCAGTAGTTGACTGTGCCTTTGATGCCTTCATACCTACCAGGAAGTATTGCCTAAAACCTCATTTCTCTCAGTGGTTCTCTCCTGCCTGTTCGGACGCCATTTCCCACAGGAATTCATTAGTTCCGACTATTCCGGAGACAGTCATCTAATCACAATAGGCGCCTATTCACGTCTGCTCCTAATGAGTGCAAGAGAATGTTGAATGACGCCAAGCGGTTGTTTGCTGAGAGAATGAGACAGCGCATAGCTGACCGCAAGTTGGTCTCCAAGGTCTATTGGCGGTTATGCAAACGGGTGCTGAACAATAGCAAATCCACAATCCCTCCTTTAATCAATGAATTTGAGGTTCTCACGTCATCTACGGACAAAGCTGAATGCTCACAGATTCTCAACCAACTTCACATTTGACTCAACTGGAGTACCGTCACCCGACTTCCCTATTAGAACTGAGGCTAAGCTGTACGACGTATATATTACCCCGACAGCAGTATCCCGAGTAATTTCAAAACTTGACCCACATAAGGCGAGCGGTGGCGATGGAATCCCGGTGATAGTCCTTAAGAGGTGTGCTCCTGAACTCTCCCCTGTCCTCTCTAAACTGTATAACTACTGCCTTTCTGATTCCTGTTTTCCTGCATACTGGAAGTTCTCTTCAGTCGTTCCTGTATTTAAGAACTGTGGTGAACCCTCGGACCCATCCAACCATCGCCCTTCTACAATGTCTTCTACAAATTTTCGGGAAAGTGTTCGAGGCCATAATTAATGAAGAAATAGTTCAACATCTTACTGCCTACAAACTCTACTCTGACAGGCAGTATGGCTTCCGCTTTGCCAGGCTCACGGCCGACATGCTAACAACCGTTACGGAGTACATGCTCCAGGCCCTTGATGAATCAGGCGAGGCTCGTGCTGGTGCTCTGGACATCTCCAAGTCTTTTGACAGGGTTTGGCACTCTGCCTTCTATGCAAGCTACGAAGTTACGGTATTACCTGACACTTGCTTGATCTAATCCATTTTTTTAAAACCGCAGAATGAAGGTCGTTTTGAATGCTCATGCCTCTTCATCCTACAGCACAAATGGTGTCCCTCGGGGCTCTATCCTGGGCCCAATGCTCTTTTTTATTTTCATAAATGACCTCCCAGATGAGATCAAGGACCAAGTAGGCATCTACGCAGATGATACCACAATTTACTCCCGCATCAGTAAGAAACACGTCGTGGTGGACAAACATAATCTCGATGCTGATCTTGAACGGAATCTACACTCTGTGGCGAATTGGGGCAAAAAGTGGCTCGTCAACTTCAATGCGTCTAAGACCAAGCTGTTGTCTGTCAATCATCACAACCTCTCCTGCCTCCCATAAGCATGGACTGGACCAAGCGAGTGTCCCTGACAGCAATACATTGCGCCTCCTCGGCCTTACCCTCTCTTCTGATCTCAAATGGAACCAATACATCGAGTCCATAGCTAAATCCACTGTTAAGAAGGTTGGGTCACTGTGTCGGGCAAAGATTTTTTTCCCACCTGAATCCATCCTGCATATATATAAATCAACCATTCGTCCGTGCATAGAATACTGCTGCCATATATGGTCAGGCGCCCCTGCTGTTCATCTCAGTGCTCCAAAGGATAATCAGTAATGTGATAGGTACCGACTTGGCGGCTCGACTACAGTCACTTCTCCACCGACGAGATGTGGCCTCCCTTTGTCTGTTCTATAAACACTTTCATGGCTTCTGCTCCAACGAACTTAAGTCACTGGTGCCGCTGCAACAGATGTTTACTCGTGCAACCAGATTGGCAACGGGGTCCCACCCATTCACAGTTAGAATAACCAAATGCAGACGACAATTCTACTCCTGCAGCTTCTTCTCTCGCACTTCCCGCCTGTGGAACTCGCTTCCAGATTCTTGCTTTCCTGACGGCTACAACCTCCAGGAATTTAAATTCAATGTCAATGCTCATCTATTAACCACTTGACTCTAGTTCTTTCACCAACCCGTATATACTTTCCTTTCTGTCCACCTTTGCAACTGTCATCACACCTGTATTCCCATCCTTCTCTTGCTCCTTTCTAACTGGTTCGTCTTCCTTTTCACTCTCTTCTAATTAATACTTTTACACTTATGTAGCCTCCTGCACATCAGTGGCATTACCGCCTTGCTCGGAGAGATACGATTAAAAAAAACAAAAAAAAAATTGTACTTTAAAGAATTAAATAAAATAATTAGCCAAATTAATCAAACCGTGTTTTTAGAATCCGCAATAAAATATTTTATTATTACGCACGGCATTCTATTTTTTTTTTTATCAAAAAGTTATGGCTTCTTATTAAAATGTGTTTTACTGGTGCATTCTTTGTTACTTTCATTTTCAAATGAATAACATCTAAGCTATCGCGGTAACCACACATATTCATTTTGATTTTCTTAGATGTCATATGATAAGATGTTCATAGACGAACATTCGAAAGTATATCGCTACAGTTAGAAACAAACCCAAAGAGCTGCTCCTCGACAGACATTATATAAAGCTAGTGAGTGACAGGTTACGTGCTTATAAAATTTGTAGGACGCCTCCTTCCCAAAAAAAGAGAAAAAGTAAAAAACAAAAAAAGATACAGATTTTAAACTTCAGATAACAATATCAAAAACATATGTTCTTTTATATATCTAATATAATTTTATACTTCGTAAAGTATAAAGGTTTGTTAATCATAAGTGTTCCATAACTGTATATATTTCTCCCGTGTGACAAAACCGATAACAACATAAATTTTAAATAATATAAAAAAGGTATTAGTTCTAAAATCACTCTGCTGCCTCTCACTTTTATGTGTCTCCTAAGAGCGCTTTCCCTTCTTACCAACCTCACTATCTTTATACAGCCTTCAGAAAGGCACTAACGCGCCATTTTGGAATCATGTCTTTAACGAGATGGTGTTATTCTTAAAAAATAGAAAGAGCAACTCCGAATTGCAGTCCCCCCGTCATTTGTACTAACAATATTTAAAATATTCAGTATTACTCTACCTTGGACCTAATTTGATTGAACTTTAGTAGGAAAAATAAATACAAACCGGGTATGAGGTAGAAGAGAATCTTTGTTCAGTACTTCGGTAGTTAATGGCCTGCTTAAAGAATCAACAACAGAATTTCAAAATTTTCATTACGGAATTTTACCAGAATTCTCAAGGTTATTAATTGGTCTCTTTTTAAGCCCAATCTTTCTCATCGCGTATGGTAGCACATTTTTAGTAGTAATTTCCCCATGCATGCATGAACTCTTCCAAACTATAAATAAGCAGCAGTTTTTGCCTTGTGCCAGAAGACTATTCCAAAAGAGGCTGGAATACGAATCACCTCTCAGATGCGCCTCTGTTCTTGAGCAGAGTGCTGTTTGGTTGTTTGGCTGTCCGAGGACGGACATGCAACTGAGAAAAATTACACTGTTGGGTGATAAAACTTAGGGAGGCATTTCTCAGGCTTTACCTCTCTCTCGTAAGGGGAGCTGAGTATATTTCCCGGCGCCTGAGGCGTCCCCAAAAAGGAAAGTGGCGAAAGGGTTTGGGAATTTTCTGTGATACTTCTGATAATCCCATCTAAAAACTGACCTTGTCTCACATCCGTTGCTTGGTTGGTGCAATAATATATACTGAAGTCTATTACAGCAGACAGCTCTGACAGCTGGACCAAACAGTCTGGCTGGTGATCTCATTTTGTATATGTTTTGTAATACTCTTCTTTGTTGATATATTTGTTTAACTTTATTCATCTTAGTGTCTTTATTTCTGGCCCCTTACAAGGCGACAACCAAAACAAAAAAATAAATCGTTCATATCAATTTCTATTTTATGGTAAGATCATATTTTTGTACCCACAAAAACACCTCGGTGTGTATGGGGAATATTTCAATGAGTGAAAGAAAAAAATCATAAAAACTGAAAAACTATTTAAA
This sequence comes from Ascarosepion bandense, assembly GCA_037127315.1. Taxonomy (NCBI): domain Eukaryota; kingdom Metazoa; phylum Mollusca; class Cephalopoda; order Sepiida; family Sepiidae; genus Ascarosepion; species Ascarosepion bandense. The sequence goes on from JBBBDQ010001492.1 coordinate 1,630,192, forward strand.
GGAGAAGATATAAGTCATATTTTCGACCAATGATACGATCTTAATTTTTATTCTCTAATTGATTGCTTTAGTGAATGGTGAGGTAGTAAATGCACGAATAATAATAATAATAATAATAATAATAATAATAATATAAACAATTTACAAAAAATTCAGCAGTCGAAAAAGAATCCTCGTGTGTCTCGTTGGTGGGAAGGCTGAGAACAAAAGAATACTTTTGAGAAGACATTAAACTTCACTCGTTGCTGTGCGTTTTGAGGTAGAAAAAAACATCATTGTTTACGGTAATGAATCAAATAGTTGGTGAACACCACAGGAGACGTGTGCTTGTTTACCGTTTTTATTGTAAATACTCCTTCTATTCCATTTGATATTTTACATCTGAAGGGAATATCGAGAGGGTCAGTGACAACAACAGAAGAAAAAAGAGTCCAGTAATCTGTTTAGAAGTAGACATTTTGTTTTATTGTTTTTCTTCTGCTATGAGTCGATTCGCTGCGAACACTTTCTGAATGTGACATCTCCAGCATCGTATTATTCCGAATTTAGTCTGCATTTGGTATTCATAATATTTGACAAAGGCATACATATTTTTTAGAATTATGAACAAAATCATAATGATGATGTCTATGAATTGAATATTTACTTTGTAAAATGTAAATGTAAATATTTTAGCTATATTATGTAAAAGCAACAACTGTCATACGATCCTCGAATTTGAGCTGCGTCGAGCTTGTTTAATACCTAGATGGGTGACTGCTTGAGAATAGCAGGTATACTATGGTTTATTTGAATTGAAAACCGGAGAAGCGTGTTCCAATTCCAGTCGCGTTTGTTATATTGACTTTTGGAATGATAAGAATCCACCGCTCACACAGCTATGGGCTAATTATTGGTATTTGTAACAGTTAATCAATATTATCCCCAAAAAGATTTTACCATCTAAAAAATATTTTCTTTCTTTAAATAATCCGCACAAATTTGAAAAACTCCCACCAAAAAACAAAAAATATATTTTCTTCAATCTTCTTCATTTTCTCCCCTTTACTATCGTCAAAATCTTCTAATTTTGGTTCTTTCCTTCTTTCTAATTATTTTTCCTTTTTTTTTTGTTACTCACATTTACTCCATTACCGCTTAGTGGCTTTATTGCCTTGCTTTTAGTTAAATGACTAATAATGTATTTAAACGATATGTTCCCCATTCATACCGTGTATAAAGTTCAGCAAATATTTTCATTCTCAATCTCATATCTAAAATAGTCTGGAATTGATGCAATACTAAAAAATATACATTTAATCTAGGATATATTGAACTCTGCTAGATTTTAAGCATTTTAAAGTCTTCCTATGCTTTCAGATGCAGATGTAGTCATCATTACGTGAAGTTATTTTGGAAACAACTTGAAGTATAAATCTTAAAAGTTCTCCGATTTTCTTTTCAATTTAAATTCGTTAGCGAAATGGTGGTAAACTTGTTTGTCGTGTTTGGTAAAGGGAAACACAAAAAATTGTTAAACCTTCTTCCGTTGATACCGTTGCTTTTCTGGGAATTCCACTCATCAAAATATTTAACATCTTTGGCTTCATATCAGATTCCATATTATTTTCTCAATTTACTTTCCAGGAAGGTCTAATTTAAAACTACTCTGAACGCGATTAAAATTCAGAATTTTTGATTGATTCATCTTAGCATTTTACAATTTCTTTCCTCCACGTAAAAAGGAATAGTTGGCTTCAACTCAAATAACTTTTGAATTACTTGCATAGCATCATATTTCGTACATATTTATTTAGAGATTCGCATTCACGATTCTTAAATCTATCTTAGATATATGATTCAAACTTTTGCCATATCATCATCGCCATCTTGCGTAAACGCTATCAAGTTTCCGTCCCTATATATGTATGTTTTGTATTAAATTTCATGAGATGTTTAAAAAGAAACTTTATAAACTTTTGAACCGGTTTTCATTTCCACAGTGTAAAACTTTAGCTGCTTCATTATATTTCATTAGAGAAACCAACATGGCCAAAATATAGCAGCCAAAAATCTTTCTTTGACCTTCATTAGATGCAATGCTTTTAGCATTTGATCCCAAGTAAAGATGGAATGCCACTAGTACGAAGAAAGATACAGGCGGGAAGTGCGAGAAAAGATACTTTAGGAGTAGAAGTAAAGGTTGCATTTATTGATTTCAACAATAAAAGTTTAGAAAACTGGTTGCTAATCTAGTAGCACACGTAAATTCATAAATTCGATGCAATAAGGAAGAACATTGTTCAGAACAGTTGCCATAAAAATCTTTGTAGAGAAGACAGAGAGAAGCCACGCGACAAGGTGAGTAAGTGACTGCAATCAAGATTCTAGAGTAGGATTTATTACATAAAAGATCCTTCTTTTGATTTTGCCAAGAACCTCGATATGAACAGCAGGGGAACCAAACTAGATAGGGTAGTAGTATTTAATTTACGGACGAATGGGAGATTCGTAAATGTGCAAGATGAATTCTGACAAGAGAAAGCCCTAACACGACACAGCGATCAAACTTCCTTTGCAGTAAAGGCAGCTATTGATTCTATATAGTCTTATTTGACAATATACAGTCAAATATAGTCGCGGGATATATAAAATCTTATTGCTTTTGTAAATTTAACAAGATTAACTGAGATTTAACGCCTTAACTGAGAAACAAATCCGTGAGAGATCGGCCTACCGAATATTAAGAGATCTCGCATTTAGTTTGCCGATATTTATTGCCAATTCAATAACTATTATCCAACCAGTCGACAAGTAGATGCTCTGGTAATTTAACCTGGTTTTCTTCGTAGGAAAACTTATTCCATTTCCATAAGAAGAAAAATTATAGAAATTCATAACGTATATAATTATGAATAAAAGTAATTTCCGGTGCTTATTTATATTATAAGAATTGTAATAAACATTAAAAATATCGTCATAGTTACAATTACATCTCTTTACCGTTTGTTCAAGTGAAAATTAATACTATTTAATAAATATAACTGACTAGAAAACCACCTGGGATTTTGATTATTGTCTTGAAATAAAATTATTTTAACCATGGTGATGTTTCGTTTGATCTTTATACTTAATGGGAATGCTAATATGCTCTTCTGTTATGTCTGACAAGTGTACAATCACTGTTATGTGAAATCCTGGTTTTATCAATTCATAAATACGTGTGGATAGGACTGTGCTGAATTGAGAGATGTATCTCAGCCAGATAAAATCAGTTTTAATGTGTGTGCGTAAGGACTGAAGCTTAACGAAGATTAGTTTATGAAAAAAAGTTCGAGAAAACTAAACCTGTAAGAAAATAAGAACCAGTTTTTGCTTGGTATTTGAAAAGTATGATCAGCCAACACCAAGACAAACCGCTGGCACCATAATACATTATATGGTGATTTCTGCTGATTATACTACCAGCTCATTGTCATGAAACATCTTGTAAGAGTTTATTTTTGTAATTTTATGTGCCATGATTCTTCAAGACGTGAGTGATCAGGGCTTTCCTGAATTTCATATCTTTCGTTGCTTTAACTTTTGATACTTTATAATCCCCAATTGTTTCTGCACTATCATACATGCATACAAAATATTTCAGAAAAATTGCTCTTTCTTTTCTTGACTTGAATAGACATTGTGAGTGTTAGATCTTCCAAACCTACTTTCCTCAACATTACTTCAGAAATGTCGACTGTTTCTTCTTTTTTGTTCTATATATGTTTTTTCCTGCAATTCCACCTGTTCGTGATTCTTAGCATCTGTCGGTCAGTCAGTTAAGTGCCATACGTGCTACACGCTTTGGGCAATCATGTCTCGAAGGGATATGACTGGGCAGAAGATTATCCGCATTTGGTTGCCATTCTGCAATTATTCCGCATTAGGTTGCGGTAAACTGGTTGCCAGCAAAGGCAATAGAACCCAATCTGTCTTGTTATTTAGTCCATAACTGCAAGGAAGGTTATTTGTGCGTAAGTGAATGCAAGGAACTGGGCTTCAAACTCGGCTTTCAGAGTTGATATCCACTGCATCACAATTCACATACGTTCGTCGGTAGGTATTGGAATTTTTTGATCCACGTTACTTTTTCAGCATTATTACTATACTAGCAGTATAGCCCGGCGTTGCTCGGGTGTAATAAAAGCTTTAAAACTAATCCAGGGTCTTGGAGGTTAGTCTCAGCCTAAAGAATTTTTGTTTGAAGTTTGGTGAAAATCGTATAAAAATTGTGGATTTGTATAAAGGACATAGAGACAGATAAACAGACAAACACACAAACATCTTGCCTTTTATAAATATATATATATTTTTTATCGATTTTCTGCACTATTTTAAGAACTGCAACCTTGAAACTTCTGAATATCGTTTCTTATGTTGTTGTCTATGAGTGAATCAAATTTGATTAAAATCGGACCACTGCTACTATAACCCGATTTTTTCTATTATCGATTTTCGATATTTATCGGGGGTACTTCGACACAAAACCTAGCTAAGAACACTCGCAGACGCTTATAGTACGACTATATGAATTTTCAAGAAAATCGGCAATTCGTCCTATGAATAAATGCGTTGGCTTGTGAATTTATTGACATAGTGACTTTGAGTGTAATCCCTGGTTTGGTATGTGTGTACGAGCAGTAACTTAACAGCACTGAATAATATGAACTAAAAATTAATATTCACTTTAGACCGGTAAAAATGTGATCGTCGTTGTCCTGCAGCTCTGCCGAGATAGAACTCACTACACCCCTCCAGTATTCTCTGTGCATTTGGAACCCTGGCGCAGTTTATAGCGAAATTCATAATCTTGTCAAATCGCTGAATACTTGATGCTTCATCAGGGCTACCAGGGGTGTTTTTATTGTGACATCAACACTGGATGTGTTGCCTTCCAGGCCTCATCCTGTTATTTAACCCATAACTGGAGTGAAGTATCGGATTAATACCTTTCATAAGGATACCATTGCTTAAGTTAATGCAGGGTACTCAACTGGAATTCGAACTCGGCTCACCGATTTCTCTTTCCAAGCCGACATCCACTGCACCACAACGCACATCTGTCACTGAACGCTTACAGCACCTGGTATTCCCAAGCTATCACCCATCTAAGTACTGACCAGGCTCAAGTTGCTTAACTTCGGTGATAGAACAAGAACCCGTGTATTCAATGTGATATGCCCTAAGCTCAAAAAGTGTGATGACAACTAAGGTAAGGACAATAGTCCAAACATAATATAATAACTTAAAGACAAAGTGAGATTTACATTCAGAAAAGTCAAAGATGAAGAATACACGCACTGAAGACAGAAGGAAATACATTCCAAAAATGGCTAGAGACAAACAATCATAATGTGTAGACAATTAGATGAAAGTTATATTCAATGATGAATCAAGAATCGGCTTTGAAACCTTTGCCTAGTGATGTTCGAATGAAATATATAAAACTAACTGAAAAAAGATATGTACGCGTTTATTCATTCATTTATTTGATTCCCCACTCACTTTATTATTCAGGTTTCCTCCAAGTAATCTAAGTTTCATTTATATTTACATATATAGATATTTTCTCTAATGGACATTTGTCATGTGGGTATTTAAATGTCGTTAGAATTGTCTTGTTAGCAAGAAATTATCTCTTTCCACTTCATATATTAGTTTTTGTCTTTGTCTTCTTTCCTGTCTCCCATCCACACGGTGTTTTGGATTGACCACTTCTTTTAATCTTTTTGACAGCTTGATATATTGGCGTGTAAAAGACATATTTTCATACCGCTCAGATAGTCGAAAAAAATTACAAAATTTTCGAAGATTTGAATTAATTTTCTTTATTTAGTTGTATTACTTGTGCGAACGTTTTCACTTCGGAATGTGGGTATTAATTTGATTTGGCAATTAAAACCATTACAACGATGGGCTATTTGGTTATATACCATAACTTATTAATAAATATATTCTCCCGTTTCCACTACACTACGAATCATGATCAATAAAGCCATTATTAGCAACAAGTAAAATGGGATTAACTTTAATAGCACATCGAACGGGTTCTGGGCATGACGGCAAACTGCATCCGGCAGCAGGGCCTCTGATTGGGAGGCTGGGAGGAGCATGTAGCCACCTCTTAATTGCTGGTCCACCCTGACCCAGAGTGGAAACACTTGTTAGGGTCCCAGCTATTGGTAAATAGTTAACTCCCAAACTGGGGTTAAATTCCTATGAAAGACTTTTTATAGAAAAATATACACTTTTGAAAGAAAAATATTACCAACAATACTTGAAGACATGAAGAAATGCATTCGGCGGGTACTGCCACGTATCTGAAAGAAGTCTTATAGTTAAACATAAAGGATATCCCTTCAAAATAAATATGTTGTCGGGTATGCAACGACAACACATAGTACAGAGGAGGAAATTGACTTTTTCTACTTCGTGCTGGAAAACACCAAGGCACAGTGTAAATCACAACAAATGAGAATCATCATGGTATATTTGAATGCCAAAATAGACAACAAGAAGAAAGGTGACACATTTGGTAATTTCGGGCTAAGTAACCACAATGTGCCACGGACAAGAATGGGTCCAAGTGCACCGCGAATGAACTGATAAAAGCTAACACCTTGTATCAAAAACCCCGAAGACAAATATGAACATAAATAAATCCAGGAGGAGAAACGAAAAAAACAAATTGAACGCATGTGATTCAGGAAAAGTCATTGTTCACTGATACCTATTCAAGTAGTGACTGCAGAAGCAACCACCTTCCGGTTTTATTTAAATTAAAAATGACACTTCGGAGATTGAATAAGCTTAACACAGCTCCCAGACTGCAATACAGCGGAATCGTCAACCATCCACACCTGCAGGAAAAATATACGAACATTGTTAAGAAAATAAATATGACGGACAAACTGGAAACGGAAATTCGAAATGAGACACATTAAGAAAAGCTTTAGTATCATCACCAAACGTCTTCATCTCATAGGAAAAAGACGTAGCAGAAAAACCAGCAGATCACAGACGAGCTTCTTGAGATGATGCAAAGAAGACAGAAAACGATGCCAAACTGATGGAACCGAATACAAGAAACTACACAAGGAAATAAAGAACAAATGCTGACTGGCTAAGGAGGAATGGCTCAACGACAAATGCGCAGAAATAGACAGACATAGTAAGGAAAATAATTGACATATGCATAAAAATAAGAAAACAGTAAAAAATATAAGCTTAGAAACAGGACGCATAAAATCCAATGATAGAACGCATATATTAGAGAAAGATAAATGCGTCAGCGATGGAACGAATATATCCAAGATCACTTTCATGACACGAGAGAGCAACCGGCAATAGACAAAAATACAAACAAACCAGAAACATTAAAAAACCAAAGTGGAAACTACACTGGCCAAATTGAATAGAAACAAAGCAGCATAACCAGATGGTATTGTACTAGAGGTACTGACATCCGGTGTGGACAAAATTATAGAAATAAAAAATAAAATATGCAACAATGGCAATATACTAGAGGATCTAAGCAAAAGGAATGCGAACTTCAACAAAAAATTGCTTAATGAGCCACATAACAGAACTCATCATCCGGATTCGGAGTAATAAACTGTGATCTGGAGAGCCATGATGGATCTACGTCTTGAAACGACACGATACGTATAAAAATCAAATATTTCTCTCATTTCAAGTATCGTTGTATAAGTTGATTGCGTAACAAAATAGATGTGTGCATTTTTCTCTAATTATTGCTTGCTGGGAATATAAATGTGTTACTAAAAATAGTTTTCAGGGTCTTGTAAAAGGCACAAGTTTCTTGTCTTATTTTAGGCCTAATTTTTTTCTGCGCTATATTTAATAGAATCCTAATTTAATTATGTGAATAATTAAGCTGGTTGTCTAATAAAGTTTGATTTCATTTGTGCCCGGGTTTTGTTACTTCCATAAATGATATATGCTGTTTCCTTCTGCAAATATTTCTGGAGAGTTGATTTTTTTAAGCGCCGCTTCAGTTAAGTGCCATACGTGATACACGCTTTGGGCGATCATGTCTAGAAAGAGACATGACTGACTGAGCAAAAGATTATCGCGCAGTAGGTAACCCTGCGGTAGACTGGTTGCCAGCCAAGGCTATAGAATGCAATTTGTCCTGCTATTTAATTCATAGCTGGAGGGAGAAGAAATAGATTATATTACATTATTATATAAAGTATAATTAGTGGGGGATCAGTTTATTACTTCATAACAATAGAAAACCCATCCCCCACTTTATGCCCAATAGATGTTTTAATTATGTTTCTAACTATTATATTCAGTCATTTAGTTAATTGCCATACGTGATACAATTTTGGGCGATCATGTCTCGACTGGGCAGAAGATTATCCCTCAGTTGGTTGGCATTGCTTTCTGTGGTAGACTGCTTGTCAGCCAAGGATATAGGACTCAATCTGCCCTGTTATTTAACCCATGGCTGGAGGAAAGAGTTCGATTATTACCTTTCCCAAGGTTATTTGTGCGTAAGTGAATGCAAGGAATTCAACTGAAATTCGAACTCGGCTCTCTGATTTATCGTCCTTTACCACATCTAAGCCCCGCCTCAGATGTGGCACAAGGCCAAAGGTATGGGGTACCCAGTGAAGACTAACTTCACTTCTGTGTTGTAATAGGCTCTAGCGAGACAAGTTTGTTAACCATTACACCACGTCGAATTATCCCAGTATCTGTGGAGAGAGCAGTTTTTTTTAACGTAGCCAGTGATTTTTAAACTAGATTTTACTATCGCACAACCTGCCATGTTTGTAAGTTTCGAACTTCTGTTGCCATGAAATAATATTGACATATTAATTTCATCTTTGAAGTATGTTTTCCTTATCTTTTAGCATCACGCCATTCGTTAGTTTTATGCATAACATCGAATATTTCTCTATCTTGTTATTTCTTTTATCTTTTTATGGAAGTCTGCTACGATTAAATTTTTTTAGAATTTCCGTTTCGGCATTTCTTCTTTAGCTGCTCAATTTTTATTGCTTGCATTTATTTCTGAACTTTTTTGTAATTTACATCCTATAAACCTTATTTTTTGCATTTTTGAACTTTATCATACAATTCATATGTCAACCATTTATCCTTTCAATTGAGAGAGAGCAGGATAAAAGAGAGACAGAAAGAAAGAGAGAGGGAATAGGGATGAGGGATAAAGAAGGGAGGGAGAGAGATAGGAGAGAGATTGGGAGAAGAGAGAAATAGGGAGAGAAAGAGATGCATAGCTAACATTTCTCAGCTTGTCTCAAATGAACATTTCTCAACTTGTCTCAAATGAACATTTCTCAACTTGTCTCTCAAATGAACATTTCTCAACTTGTCTCAAATGAACATTTCTCAACTTGTCTCAAATGAACATTTCTCAACTTGTCTCAAATGAACATTTCGCAACTTGTCTCAAATGAACATTTCTCAACTTGTCTCAAATGAACATTTCTCAACTTGTCTCAAATGAACATTTCGCAACTTGTCTCAAATGAACATTTCTCAACTTGTCTCAAATGAACATTTCTCAACTTGTCTCAAATGAACATTTCGCAACTTGTCTCAAATGAACATTTCGCAACTTGTCTCAAATGAACATTTTCTCAACTTGTCTCAAATGAACATTTCGCAACTTGTCTCAAATGAACATTTTCCAACTTGTCTCAAATGAACATTTCTCAACTTGTCTCAAATGAACATTTCGCAACTTGTCTCAAATGAACATTTCGCAACTTGTCTCAAATGAACATTTCTCAACTTGTCTCAAATGAACATTTCGCAACTTGTCTCAAATGAACATTTCTCCATGCTCTCAAATGAACATTTCTCAACTTGTCTCAAATGAACATTTCTCAACTTGTCTCAAATGAACATTTCTCAACTTGTCTCAAATGAACATTTCTCAACTTGTCTCAAATGAACATTTCGCAACTTGCTCAAATGAACATTTCTCAACTTGTCTCAAATGAACATTTCTCAGCAGCTCTCAAATGAACATTTCTCCAACTTGTCTCAAATGAACATTTCTCAACTTGTCTCAAATGAACATTTCTCAACTTGTCTCAAATGAACATTTCGCAACTTGTCTCAAATGAACATTTCGCAACTTGTCTCAAATGAACATTTCGCAACTTGTCTCAAATGAACATTTCTCAACTTGTCTCAAATGAACATTTCTCAAGCTTGTCTCAAATGAACATTTCGCAACTTGTCTCAAATACAAGTGTTTTCTCAACTTGTCTCAAATGAACATTTCTCAGCATTACTCAAATGAACATTTCTCAACTTGTCTCAAATGAACATTTCTCAACTTGTCTCAAATGAACATTTCTCAACTTGTCTCAAATGTGAACATTTCTCCAACTTGTCTCAAATGAACATTTGTAACTTGTCTCAAATGACATTTCTCAACTTGTCTCAAATGAACATGGCAACTTGTCTCAAATGAACATTTCTCAACTTGTCTCAAATGAACATTTCGCAACTTGTCTCAAATGAACATTTCTCCAACATCCTAAATAGACATTTCTCAACTTGTCTCAAATGAACATTTCTCAACTTGTCTCAAATGAACATTTCTCAACTTGTCTCAAATGAACATTTCGCAACTTGTCTCAAATGAACATTTCTCAACTTGTCTCAAATGAACATTTCTCAACTTGTCTCAAATGAACATTTCGCAACTTGTCTCAAATGAACATTTCTCAACTTGTCTCAAATGAACATTTCTCAACTTGTCTCAAATGAACATTTCGCAACTTGTCTCAAATGAACATTTCGCAACTTGTCTCAAATGAACATTTCTCAACTTGTCTCAAATGAACATTTCGCAACTTGTCTCAAATGAACATTTCTCAACTTGTCTCAAATGAACATTTTCTCAACTTGTCTCAAATGAACATTTCTCAACTTGTCTCAAATGAACATTTCTCAACTTGTCTCAAATGAACATTTCTCAACTTGTCTCAAATGAACATTTCTCAACTTGTCTCAAATGAACATTTCTCAACTTGTCTCAAGTGAACATTTCTCAACTTGTCTCAAATGAACATTTCTCAACTTGTCTCAAATGAACATGTCTCAACTTGTCTCAAATGAATAAGAAACGAAGAAAAAGCTAACAATGTTCAAAACAAAACAATAATTTGAAACAGTGCTCAATATAGAAACAGAGCTATGAATATTTATTATAAATTATACTTTAGAACATGTACAAATTACAATATACTATAAAGTATATATTTTGTTTCGATATTGAAATGACACTCTCTCATCAGCCAATGTTTATACCTGGTGAGACATTGTTATTTCAATGTCAAAACAAAATGTACACTTTGTAGTAGATTGTAATTTGTACATGTTCCAAATGATAATTTTTAATAGATAGATAGATAGATAGATAGATAGATAGATAATCAAATCACTCAAGAAAGGCGATAATCCCACTAAGATACAGTGTACTACTAGAAGTAAAGAGAATGAAAAATGTTATACAATAAACAGGATCCGATTCCAAATTTGGAACAATGGAACAAGGAAAATAACCTCTGCTCCTGTTCAAAATTGAAAGAAAGCTGAAAACCGTACTATTGACGTACTTGTGTTTGCGTGTGTGAGTATATATATATACTCACGCATCGCTCATTCAGTAATGAATTAGAGCACTCTGGCTATTGGGCGTGCATAATGATAATATACACCCTAAAATATCTTCCACCTTCTACCAAGCGCCCATAGCTCAGAAGTAGAATCGCCGACTGACGCCAATTCAATCGGGTTTCAATCCTGAGTAAAAAGCAATCGGATTTCTAACCGTAACGATGAGCTGTGATACAGCAAAACAGATCTGTCTGCGGATGACTATATATATATAGTTTAACCGATCGTCCAGTTTACATCTCGTATTTATTTATCTATTTATTTTTGTGTGCGTGCGTGTTCATTTTTTTTCTCTCTATATATATATTTATATATTTATATGTTTGTATGTGTGCGCATATGTGTGTGTGTGAGAGAGAGAAAGGGAAATCGAAAGATATACGAATGAGATCTATTTATACATTGTCTAACATTGAAAAGGAACCATTTATTTGCTGCCTTCAGATTGGAGCACAGCTTTCCTTCTCTTCACATCCCTGTCGATTTCTGTTATTTTTCATTCAGACATTTTCTTTTTACCCCGGGAACAATAGTCATCATTACATCAGCAACAATTTTAGCTCATATTTTATTTTTCTCAGCAATATTTTATTTACATCATTGTCAACAATTTCTCTCCAAAACTTAAATTAAATTTTTTCTTCTTTTTTTTTGTTTTTAACTACTATTTCGTTGCAATCGTCATATCAGAGATGACAGTATCCTTCAGAATTGTACATTTTTAACAGCTTCTATAATGAATAATAACTAATAATATCAAGTGGCACAATTTTCTCGTTTACTAAAATTATTTCTAGGAAGCGTGACTTACTTTCTACATATATTTTACTAGTTCAGACATTTTATTTGAGAACCTAGCATACCATTTCGAGAGAAACAAATCCCCCACATCTCTCTTGAAGTCCGAAAGTAAAAAGAAACTTACATTCAGACTACCTTTTCCTATTTGGGCTATTCGTATATTAAAAATTGGCAATTTTTTCTCGATAATTCTAAAGGTATAAAACTTATTGGAAACTGTTTTTAGAAGAATAGCAACAGCTATTAAACTATTCAAAAAGGCGTTACAATATTTAAATCATAAGGATGATGTAATGTTAATTATGAATACAGTTTGTTTTCATAAACTTCTGAAATCTAATGAACTATTTTTTTCGTTTTTTCCATGATATATTTTGAAACATGGATAATGAAACGGATGAAACTAATGCCAAAAAGCAAAATAATAATATTGGGTAAAGAATGTACCCTTTAGATATATCAAAATAGTTCGATTAAAATCATGAAATGATAAAGTGGGCTATTGAATATGTATCTTATTTGAGAAATATAAGAAAAGGAAAAGGCTTTCTTCTTGAAAGAAACGTCAATAAAAAGAGAATTATAATTATATTATTAACCCTGTTTAATCTAATCAAATTTTTGAAGAAGCTGGAATTGAGAGAATCAAGAAGGAATAACTTCCTAGACATCTCTGTAAAGGAAAATCTTTTGAATCGTCAACATTTGACACAGAAAAACATGAAAATTTATATTTCTAAAGTCTTTTTCCCGATCTAATCTAGGGTGACACAGGATAGGCCTGATAGATGGGACAAAAGGCGTGTTTTATCCGATGCAAAAATGCCTGTGGCTAAAATAAGGGAGCCAGGAAGTCGGTTGTAAGATGGATGTGCTGTAACTGTGGGCCAAACCATTATTGAACCATTCAGTGTCGACGAAGTTATTCAAGTGAACAGTTCTAACTTTTGCGATTTCATAAACAAGACTTTCCGTGAAGGTTAAAAGTCGCAGACCCGCAATTTAAAGTGATGGTTGTATTTATGCTTGACAATGCCTTTTCGCGTGTATATAAACTTCCTCATGATTTTTAGCGTAAAAACTATATAGGAGAGAAGCTAATGGAATGGCCACCATCATGTCCAGATCTGAATCCGTCAACTGTGGAGACAAAAGAATACGAAGTTGGCAAACAATATGACTGTTATAGGAAAGAAAATATCTAAAATTGTTATTATTATTATTATGTCATTTTTCATCATATTTCGATTTCTGCATTGGTCTCACTACCAACCAAGTCTGCGGGGAGACCTAAGGCAGGTAGTGGCGTGTTGTTATGACTTCATTTCATGTTTTTCTATCTTCCCTATCATCCCCAGCATTACATAGATAACGTTTTCCTTAGTGTGTGGGCTGTACTTAATAAGACAATTTTTTGTATATCTCTTAAGCTGGGGTTTCCAGGGATTCTTTCAATGTGTTGTTTTGTTCCATTTTTTATCATTCCAAGTGCACCTACTATCACTGGCACAACTCTTCTTTTCAATTTCCACATTTTTTCTATTTCAATTTCCAGGTCTTTATATTTTGACAGTTTTTCAAATTCCTTGATTGCTATGTTACAATCCGCTGGACAAGCCATATCAATTAATAGACAAGTTTTCTCCTTCTGGTTTTTAACAATAATGTCTGGCCTGTTTGCTTCAATTTTTCTGTCTGTGTAGATGGTGTAATCCCATAGAATGGTTACATCTTCTATTTCTGTAACCGGTGCTGGATGATGTTCATACCAGTGTTTGTTTACAGCTAGGTGGTCTATTGTTTCTTGGTGTTTTTATTATTATTATTATTATTATTATTATTATTATTATTATTATTATTATTATTATTATTAATATAATTTTATTAATATTATTTAAGTTCTTTTTCTTTTTTAATATTATAATTATTACTAATATTATTAGTGTTTAATGTTTATTTATATATATTTATTATTATTATTATTTAAAATATTTCTTAAGACTGTATTTTAATATTTTATTTATCTTTTTCGTATTAAGTGTTAACTATTTTAACTATATTTATAATATATTACTACTAGTGGTTATATTGTAATTTCTATTAAAAAGTATGATTTACAATATATTTTTTACCGCAAATATATCCAATTGTAGGTATAACTAAATTTGATGTTAGATTTCCATGTCATGTTTTTCTAAGAAAGCAGCTAATTGGAATAGACGCTCGTGTCAATCTAAGACGTTTATTTTAACTTTCTTTCTATCGATAATGTTCGTTTTCATTCTATTTCTTTCCTTTTTCTTCTTTTTTTCCGTTTATCATTTTTTCTATTTTTTCTATATTTAATTATAATTCTTGTTTTCTTTTATAAGTTTTAATTATTTTAACTATATTTATAATATAATAGTAATAGTGGTTATATTTTAATTTGTATTACAAATTATGATGTACAATTTTTCTTTTACTGTAAATATAGCCCATTAAATTTAAAACTAAATTTTTAAACTAAATTTTAATGTTAAATTTTCATGTCATGTTTTTCTAAGAAAAGAGATGGGTTGCAGCAGACGCTGTGTCGATCTATGACGTTTACTTCAATTTCTCTGTACACTGTTCTTTCTCTTTCCATTTCTATTTCTTGCCTTTTTCTTTCTCTTCTTTCTATTTATCAATTTTCATTTTTTTCTCTCTTTGGGTTTTTTTTTTTGCATGAACGAGGAATTGTTTTTTGTCAATTACCGTTACAAATGTCTATTTTTAATATGGACATGTGAGCGTCTGTGTGTAATAAATTTCTGGAATCTTTTGAAGATTAACTGTTGTATCATTTGGCTCTAACGAGTTTCAAGGTCAGCGGCGAAATACGTATTACACATTAAATTGTAGAATATCTAAATTTTTTTCTCAATTATATTACTCTGTTAAATTAAATAAATAAATTTAACATTGAGTTCTTTTGAGTTCATCTCTATCGGAATTTACCTGACTAATATACCAACTATTTTAAGTTATATATATATATATATATATATATATATATATAACTTAGAATACCAACTATTTTAAGTTATATATATATATATATATATATATATATAACTTAGAATAGTTGGTATATTACGCTCTTACACCCTGATTGAGCCCTCTGGAAGAATGGTAGATTTTGCAAAACAGTAGCTACTCTGGCATGTACGCATCGCTCATTCCGTAATGAATTAGAGCACTCTAGCTATTGGGCGTGTATAATGATAATGTATACGCTAAAAAGTCTGCTTTCATCTTGTTTTGTCAGTTCCTCTTCCCTCTCTATTGTTCTGTTTCTTTCCTTTTCCTCTTTCTTTTCTTTTTCAGGATTTCTCATTTTATTTTCTGATCTTTCCTTCCCTCTTTCTTTTCTCCCATTTTTTTAGTGTTGTTCTTACAAGAAAATATTTTTAAATAAAACCGTTTTTGCCAGCATTGTTGACAATCTGATCAGACATTATTCTTTCGATGTCGAAGCCAAATGTAGTTTGGTAGTAGTTTGTAGTTCTTATATGTTCTAAAGTATTCAGATCTCTCTGCGGATGGCTATTTACGCTCTCATTCCCTGATTGAGCACTCTGGAAGAATGGTAGATTTTGAAAAAACAGTAGCTACTCTAGCATCTGCGCATCGCTTATTCAGTAATGAATTAGAGCACTCTGCCCACTGGCGTATGATACATACGTGAAAAGTCTGCCTCCTTCTACCGAGTGCCCATGGGTCAGAGATAGAATCACCGACTGACGCCAATTTGGTCGGATTTCAATCCTAGGTTAAAAGCAATCGGATGTCTAACCGTATTGATGAACTGTGATACAGCGAAACAGATCTGTCTGCGGATGACTTTATATAGTCAAAAATTATAACATGAATATGTTATAATATCACTACAAAAGTAGCTATTTTGTTTCGAAACTACTTTTGTCTTATTAGGTGATGAGGTTTATTTCAAGTTAAAGTAGTTTAAAAGGTTAAAACAAGCAAAATCTTAATCAGGGAGACATTATTGCATAGACAGTGTGGACCAATTAGAATAAATTAATTTCTAATTTGAAGAACATGTGAGCAAGCTCAAAAACCAATTAATATGAATATATGATTAAACTGAAATCAGCATTATTAATCGACTATTAGATTCACTATATGTTTATTGCGAATTTGAATTTCTAAGTTTAACCAATTATTAGAATTAGATTATTATAAAGTTATTCATATATTAGACAAGGAAAAGGCATGAACTCACACATACAATCCTACAAACATCCACACATGGACAAATAGACGAGTATACACACATACACTGGCATACAGACACATATACTGATTAATATACGCACGCATATATACTTACACAAATTTCAAAATTGTGTTTTTATCGACGTGTCAATTTGTCTGCTAAATTTATAAATATATATATATATATATATATATATATATATATAGTGGGTTGCGAAATTAATTAACACATGGGTTTTTAAAAATTTCAAAAAATATTTCATTTTGAATGATATTTTCTTCAAATATACTTCTAACTAAACATAGACTGAAATTAACAATTATTTTATGTACTTTTTGCCAATCTTCAAAGTTGATCGTGGTGAGAAGTATTTAGCATGATTTGTTATTATTTAGTAGCATATGAACTGTTCTGACTCACAGTCCCTCGTCGTTTCCTGCAGATTTCAACGCGCTTCTTGCATGAAGATTTTGGTAGTTTCCCCCATCCTTCTTGACAAACTTTCTTCAGTTCTTTGATATTTTTAGGATCTATTTCGTGTACGCTCAACTTGAACTTTTTTCCATAAATTTTCTGTTAGATTAAATCCGGTAACTGGCCATTTTCATTGAATCAGTGTTGAGTTGTTTTCGCCTTGTCCTTTGGATCCTTGTTCTCTTAGAATACAAAATCTCGGTTAAGCCCCCAAACTATTGAGCTTTTTAAATAAATGCGTTGATAAGATTTGCTTGTATTTTGCTGCATTCATTCTTTCTTCGATGACTTACATTTCACTTGTTTTGTGATATGAAAACCAAATCCAAATCTTTACACTTCAAATTCCATATTTGATTGTTGGGATGCTGTTTACTTGGTTGTAATCAATTTCTTTTTTTCGTCTATATTCGGGTGCACATTTCCTCCCGAAAAGCTCAATTTCTGTTTCATCTGACAAACTAAGTTTCCTCTACAATTCTGATTCACGTTCATCAGGTAGTTCATATTTTTAAGTACCTGATGAGACATTGTTCTTTGACGAAACAAAATGTACACTTTTGTAGTAAACTGTAATTTGTACATGTTCTAAAATATAATTTATAATGAATTTTCATAGCTCTATTGCTATATTGAGCACTGTTTTAAATTAATGTTTTGAAGGTTGTTAATATTTTCTTCGTTCTTTATTCACGTATATATATATATATATATATATATATGATTTAAATGAAGTACTAAAAAAGATATAATGAAAACTGTATTTTCCTCATTGTCATTCATTTTTTCAAACATATGTATGTATTTATATATTTATGTGTGTGCAGATGTGTGTATTTCAAGACATGCACAAATAGCAATCTTAAAGATTTTAAATTTATTATGACTATTAATAAAGATTGAATACGTCGCATTAAACATCAAAAGTATTTTTTGATTTTGTGCCATTTATGAAATAGTAAAATATGGTAAAAAATAAGAAGGGATCAATTGAATTCTTCTTTCATCGAAAAGAAAAAGATTTTATACGTATTTTCTTTTGGGGGAAAATTCTCGCCTAAAAGTAATTGTGAAAATGACCGTTGTATTTGAATTTATACTCGAGATAATTTCAAGAATTTCAAGATATTTCCCATTCCTGCTCCCCTTGTCAGGCAATATGCAACTTTGGAACAATTTTTCTTTCAATTCAATTCAAGGTTTTGTGGCGGGAACAAAGCAAAAAAGATGCCAACAATAGAGATCACATTCCTTACGGCCCATTAATTATGAAAAACGTATTGCTGTTACTCCTTAAAATTTTTACTTGAACAGTTTTTACATTTTCAGTTTCAGGTCTCTTGTAATAAAAATACTACTGTCATCACCATTAAGTCTTTTCCTTTCTTCTTCTTTTAAGATTTCGAGAATCGAGTTAGAATTTTTTCCACTTGCTTTCTACTTGAAGTCAATTTCCTGAAATTATAATCAATGCCACTTTTTAATATTCATGAGTTCTTTCCTGTTTGTTGAAATTTAGTGCCATACTATTCTTTGAGTTTTATTAATTACGTTTTTTTTTAATCCTGAAATATTAAAAATATTATTAACTATTCACTGTTAATATTTCTTTATTATTTCTAGTTGTCTATCATTTTTAATAATCAATATTTCTTTATCAGTAAAAAACAATTTCTTTCGTCTATTGTATTTGTATCACAAATAATCTTTTATGTAAAAATGTTTCTTTAGCTTTTCTCTATTCAACTGGTTGTTTTCTGACATCACAAATCGTTAAATGTTTTATTTGATATATTATACAATGCTAAAATACGTCGTAAATGATTAAAATTGTAAGAGAAGTGTTGGACAAAAAGTAGATTTTAATATATATATATATATATATATATATATATATATATATATGGGCTTTTAGAAGCAAATAAATAAAATATAATTCAGTTTCATCTGACATTAATTTATAATTAATTTTCTATTCTTTGACGTTGATTAAATTTTGTTTTTCAGTTACATTTATTTGTGTTTAACATTCCTTCTGTTATGGAAATTTATGACATATTGAATACATAACTAAATTTTGCTTTTAATTCGTTTATTTTGCCCTTTTCTTGGACACAAAAATATATAACAAGTACTAGTATATCGGCTTAACGATTGTCTAGAGCCTATGTTTTATAATTGCGCTAAAATTTGTAACACAGAAATGCGTTCGACACATACTTGTTGCAGAATTACTTTGATATGACGATCCTTATCTCTCTCCTTCTTATTATATATATATATATATTATATATATATATTAAGGGAAATGGAAAATACATTCCGACAATGTGAGATCATAAAAAATAATTATTTGAAAAACAGATAAATATGGATTTATTGTAGGGTAGCCAACATCATAATATTTCGTATGTTATATCCATCATCAGGTTTTATATTTTTAGTTGTGTGAAGTTTTTGGAGTTACGGTCTTTGAATGAATATACAAATGTGATAAAAATGTTAAAATTTTTAAGTCAGTTAGAAATCATTTTGGAAAACTATGACGTCAGCCATGAACTCTTTTTAACGATTTGATATTTGAAATAATCGTTGAGATGAAATTTAAATAGTTCGCTGACAGTTTTGTGTATTTTGTCTAAATTTCTAAATTCATTCACAAGTCGTAACACCAGAAACTTCACACAACTAAATATATAAGTGCCGATGATGGTTATAACAACTGAAACATTATAATCTTGACTTCTTCTTTTATGTGCCATGTCCTTTCAGGACGTAGGCGATCATGGCCTTCCACATCTCCCCGTCCCTGATGGCTCTTAGCACGCTTTCTCTTGTTGCATCATGCAACCCTTGTTCCATCATCCACCTGATCAGGTCCTTCAAATATGTTATCCGCTGCCTCCCTCTGTTTCGTTTTCCCTCTATCTGGCCTGTTAGTATGCAGGTTCTCCAAGCCCTCCTTCCTCATTGCATGTCTTAGGAACTTTAGTTGTCGCTTCCTGATGATCTACCCCACAATAAATCCATATTTTGTTGTTTCTCAAATATTTATTTTATTTTTTTCTCCTCTATATATATTTATCTAATCTGCAGTTTTAATAATCTTCCCTTTAAAATAATTTTGATTTATTTCATGAAAAAAATCAAAGATAATATTTTCCCTATTGCTTGAATAAGAGTGGCAATATTTCTTTCATTTCCTGATAAAAATTACCCTTTTACAAACATATAATTGCTTGCTTCTAATTTACTGCCATACGTGATACCGGCTTAGGTGATCATGTCTCAAAAGAGTCGTGACTGATTGGGCAGAAGATTTTGCCGCAGTAGGTTGCCATTACTGTCTGCGGGAGACTGGTTGCCAACCAAAGATATAGAACCCAATCTGTCATGCTATTTAACCTACAGCTGGAGAATTAATACCTTTACCAATGGAATTTGCGCGTAATTGAATGCAACAAACTAAACCTGAATACGAACTCGACTAATCCGGTTTTGTGCAGATATCCACTGCACCACAACGCAAATCCTGCAACGAATTAAGCTGGAATTATCGAATTATTTATAAATATGCACTATCTAAAATTTTAATATTAGTATGTTTCTGTTAATATATTAGAAACTCTTTTTTTACGATTTCTGATTACACCAGATAAACGAAATACTTAAAAAGCATAGATTTATCAAATATGAATAACAGGGAACGAACAATTTCAAGATTGTATAACATTTGAATAAAACACTGTTTGTCAGAATGTTAAAAGAAATTTACATAATCAAAATACAATATCGCTTATATATTTAAGTTTGTTAGGTATATTAACTCTATCCATTTGTTTATTTTGCCTTCTATATATCTTGTATATGTAACATTCTCCAAGTCACCACAACACTTTGTTTGTTATCGTAAATATAAGTCATTAACAAGATGCTTAGAAATTAATGTATGCAAGATGGGTGGCCGCTTGGGATCATGATCTCCAACAATAAGAAATCTGCTTTGATTTTAAATAATCGTCAAATGGTTGATAAGCCGGAGGAAACAATTTACCGAAATACGACATAGTCCTTTTGCTACAGAATGACAGTGCTATTGATTTTTTTTCTAGTAGAGAAGATTTATAAAAACTACGTCTGACCTCACAAGCCTCATGGTAATTATACTTCATAACAGAGAAAATGTAATTTTAATTCCTGTCTCAAAATATCTGGATTGCACTGTAGCTTTTAATCTTCCTATTTTTGGTTAATATCGTGTAATAACCATTTTAATCTCCACAATCTTCACCTCGGAATCTCAATGCTAACTGATATTTAAAGATAAATAATTCCCAATAGAGAGGAATTTTAATTTTCTTTCTCGACATATTCGGTATGGTATTGCAGTTTTCAATTATCATTGGTTCTTTATAATAGATTGGATGTTTAATATCCATCCTAAAAGATCGGCCGTTGTTTCACCAATTCCAGTTCTCGTTTTTTTTCCCTAATAAGATGGATTCATCTCCCTAGTTTGACCAAGCGCAGCTGCTTCTTAGCACACAAATATGTTATGCTATTGTTATCAGATTTTCTGCAATGAATGTTTAATCGATTATATTGAAGGAAAAACTGAAAATTTCCAATTAGATATACTGTTGAATTAGAACACATAGTCTATTAAACGACAGAAATTCGCATCAGACTTTCCAACTCATATAGAAAATTAGAGGTCAAATGACTCAATTAAAAGCAATCCTTAATTTGGAATCTCGTCAGAACAAATTAGAATTTAAAAACCTTAATCATTGCTATTATTCTTTGTAAAATGCAAATCACCGTAGTAATTTTTGTTCTTTTCGTTACTATTTCTATACTTCATTCATGTTATATTTCATTTATTTCTGTGATGCCTTTTTACTTTCTACTTTCATTCATCCTTTCTCATCCGTTTTATTTCTTGTCGATTTCCTTGTTTGTTTCTACATCGCGTTCGGCCTTTACCTTCTTGCTTCATTAAAGCTGATACTACCAAATTTGATGGGCATTTAGAACGCCAATAATCGTCAAAAGATTATATTTTGTTTCTAACAGTTTCTTTACCATTAATTCCATGAAGTCAAATGAAAAGCCATCGCCAAGAAAAACAGTAAAAGATCGCATTCCGGTCTTTTATCTCGTGGCATTCCAGAATAATTACGCACAGAAACCAAATACGCTAATGTTTATTGATTTGAGAGTGAAGCTCGTTGATATATTTGCCCGTTGATATATCCACTCTATATACACCTGACACTCGCATCAAATAAAGTTGGGTCATGCATTTTATCGAGCTATGCCTCAAGAGAGATATACAACGTGCCTATCATCAAAATCAGCGAAGAAAATTGTGGCCTTTAGCGAGAGACAAACATTATTGATGTACGTTGTAGGGATTCCGTTGTTGATGCTCCGAACCAAGTGTTGTCTCGTTCTTCTAACGTGTTCTTAAAGTTTGTTCTGTAATTATCCCAACTATTCATCTTTTTCCTACGACGTTTATCTTTCTCGAAGTTAATTAACTTTTTCTCTATGTTATTCGATGGCGTTTCTAAGCATTTTCCTCATGTGAGTTTCTGATTTTGGCAAAGAACAAAGAACGCGCAGAATTTCAGTTTCTATAACTTTACGTCATTGACGATATTGCAAATTCTCCGTTAACTACAATATAATAAATGTAGCAAACACATTAACCATATCTACTATTATCGTAAATTATTTAACCAAAATTAAACACTATATAATACCTACTTTAGAAGCACGTTTAATAATGGTTAGTTAGATTACGCTTCACTCAATTAAATGCCATACGTCATACACTGAAGAAGATTATCTCGCAGTAGGTTGCCTTTGATTTCTGCGGTAGACTGGTTGTCAGCCAAGGCTATAGAATCCAGTCTGTCCTGTTATTTGACTCATAGCTAGAGAGGGAAGAGATGTATTATATAAATAAGCAGTACTTAGTGGGGAATCAGTTTATTACTTCATAAAGATAGAAAACTAAATCCCCACTCTTATGCCCAGTAAAAACTTTATGTTTCCAAATATTATCTTCAGTCAGTCAGTTAAGTGCCGTACGTGATACTTACGGTCATATCACGTTGAATACACCTATTCTCATTCTATCACCGAAGTTAAGCAACGTTGAACCTGGTCAGTACTTAGATGGGCGACCACTTGGGAATACCAGGTGCTGTAACGCGTTTATTGACGGATGTGCGTTGTGGTGCTGTCGATGTCGGCTCAGTAAGAGAAATCGGTGAGCCGATTTCGAATTCCAGTTGAATACCCTGCATTCACTTACGCGCTGATCCGTCCCTTCCCTCCATTTATGGGTTACATAACAGGGTAGGACTCGAAACCCTGCCTTAAAACAAATCCAAATGAAACTTTCTCTGAAGCTGGTTCAACCCACCCAGTGTGCTTGAGGCTTGGACACATACGTGATACACGCTTTAGGCGATCTTATCTCGAATGAGACATGACTGACTGGGGCAAAAGATTATTCCCGCAGTAGGTTGCCATTACTTTCTGCGGTAGACTGGTTGCCAGCCAAGGCTACAGAACTTAACCTGTTCTTTTATTTAACCAATAACTTGAAGGAAAAGACTGATTAATACCTTTCTCAAGGTTATTTATACTCAAGTGAACGCAAGGAATTCAATTGGAATTCGAAGTCGGCACTCCGATTTGTCGTTCTGAGTTGTTATTCACTGCATCACGACGCACATCTATATTAGAATATTAATTATCACAAACGTATCAAAGAACTAGTGTTCTAATCGTGACAGTTTTTGCAAATTTCCAACTGTTGTAACCATATAACTTATCCAGAAGCATCTCATTTCATTCTACGGGAGATAATGAATACGAGTTAATACTATGGCGTTTCAGGTTATGTCACTGAATTACACTGCATGATACAGATAATGAACTGACCACTAGCAATTCATTAGTGAATAGGTATATAATCTAACGAATTGTCTCGGTGGATGCTTTTGTATATAGTTAAGCATACATCAATTTGGGATGCACTTATGAAATAATTACAACAAATGGAGGATTTAATAAACTTATATATGTAGAAGAATAATGTAAGATTATTCTTAAAACAATATTATCCATTTGATGAGTTGATTTTTATCTAAGATTAAAATTTCAAATTTTGGCTGGCTACTTGTTTAGAAACACGTCTGACTACTAAGGTGCGAGTTAAACCCTGTATCACAAGCTTCATCGAGCTACTTTGTCTTTAATCAATACCCACAGGGCCTACGTATGGTTTCTAATTGTTGTGGCCTATTAGAGCTAGGAAGAAAGACACGAAAAGAAGGTAGGTTAAACCGGTGTATTGGAATAACAGAACATATATACAAAATAAGAGTTTTATTAGTCATCCTGTAGATGTGTCTTGACTGCCTCCCCGGAAGTCTCGCAGGTTGGTATTTATGAAGGAGGAAGAGTTCATTCCAATGTAGATTGGGCATCAGAACACTTATGAACATACATTAGTTACAGTTCCCGGGAGACAGAACACATGCTCTTTTGTAATGAACATATGAAGATCTGAACGGTGCCAAACGTTAGGATTGCCTACGTAGGCTGAGAACATCATGATATCACCTCACCTGTCTTTCTGAACCATGTTTATTTTATTTTTTTTCCTCACTTTTCGTTTAGATTTTCTGATTCGCCTTCACTCACTGTTGCCTTGAGACATTATCACTTTGTATCGGGTGAAATGATTAAAAATAGAAACAAAAATCACAACCATCCACGGCTGCAAATCTGTTATCTGCAAAATGGAGCTTCATCTGTCTCTGTGTTTCAATATCTAACCTTCAACTGGCACGTGACAAAATTTGGACCCAATCAGATTATGAGTTTACAAATCACAGTTATTTAAATGATAGTAGCAAAATTTCAAAACAGTGGAAAAATCTGAATTTCATGCATTGCTTTCTGATAGAAAAAATTACTGTTCAAGCAAAGAGATGACTTAATAAGTTTTATTCGGAGGCTGCTCCGTCAGAAACAACGGTTAAGAGGCGCTATGCTGACTTGAAACGCGGTCGTACAGATACAAATGATGCTGAACGCTCAGGTTGCCCAAAGTCGGCAGCTGTTCCGGAAAACACAAAAAACAAAAATTCACAAAGTCGTTTTGGCCGATCGTAAATTGAAGTTGCCTGAGGTAGGAGAGGAGTTGAATGTATCAGAAGGCAGTGTAGTTACCATTTTGCAAGAACATTTCTCAATGAGAAAGCTGTGTTCTATGTGATGCCGCTTTAGCTCATCCAAACAACAAAGCGTTGACGATTCGGAGCGTTGTTTGCAAATGCTCAATGCAACGGTAAGGAGTTTTCGCGTAAATATGTGACAATGGATAAAACATGGATCCCCCACTTCACTTCGGAGTCAAATCAGCAGTTAACTGAGTGGACAACAGAAGGTGAAAGCTGTCTAAAGATGCTAAAGACACAAACAACAGCAGGCAAGGATTTGGGATGCGCAATGTATTTTGTCCATCAATTAGTTTGAGAAAAAGGACCATTGATAGCGAATATCATATAGCATTATCGGTGCTGGAAGAAGTCGCCAAAAAAAGGCCACAAACTAAAAAGAAAAAAGTGATCTTTCACTAAGACAACGCACCGTGTCCAAAGTCGATGTCAACTATGGCAAAACTACATGACTTGAACATTGAATTGCTTCTGCATTCACCCTATTATCCGGATCTGGCCACCAGGGATTACTGGCTGTTTACAGACCTCAAAATAAAAGTTCCAGAGAAAGAGATCTGGATCCAATATGGAAGTGATAATGAAAACTGAGACATACTTTGAGGCCAAAGACAAATCGTTCTACAAAAAAGGCATCGAATTGTTAGAGAAGCGTTAGAATTGGTGTATCACGCTAGAAGCTATGTTGATGAATAAAGTCAAATTTTTCCTAACGTTTGTGGTTTTATCTGATATTGCCCGGGATTTATTGAGTGATGTGTTATCTATCTATCTATCTATCTATCTATCTATCTATCTATCTATCTATCTATCGAATTCTTTACGCATATCTATCTATCTATCTATCTATCTATCTATCTATCTATCTATCTATCTATCTATCTATCTATCTATCTTAATTTAGCAATAAATAAATAAAAGCATTGCTACAAAAATGCAAACTAATATGTCTCTATGTCCATTAGTTCACATCTGAAAATATTATACTAAATTCTCTTTTTAAATTGAATATATTTTGACCTCAAAATGAAATCCGTATATCGCCATGCATTCATCAGAGCATTGACGTATCAGATTTTATATTGTTGGTAAAAAATATTTTTTAATGATTGATTGAGACAGATGTTGGAATTTTTTTAAACTAATAAATACCCTCTTAATATAAAATGAGGCTTCATTTTTCATTTAATTTGAGAAATATTTTACTCAGTATCATATAAATTAAATGCCAATAACTATCTTTATGTAATTACTTCCGTTAATCGGTATTTGGATTTTGATTAATTGTGGAAAATCAAATTAGACAAAAGAATGATAACTTTCATTCGAAAGGTTTCGTCAAATACAGGACGTTACAAACGAGTCTCATAGGAAAGCGTGGATTTTCATAATATTGATAGGACAAGGGTAGGTGGCGGCAATTTGAAACAGAGATTCCTGAAAACACTAAATATAGAGAATGACAGACAGAAACATCAAGACAAAAGTTTAGACAATTATTCCATGTGGTGGTTGAGCCAAAGTAAATTATTCCTCAACTATTCAAATCTCTAAACAATTAAATTGCCTACAATACCATAAAATCGATGAAAAGTTTGAGATTGCACCTTTCCCACAACAGTTCCATTCGATCTCATTTAAACACACATCGTGATTTCCCAGGACCTACCTGTGAGATATTCTTTGGTAATACATACATATTAGCATCATCCATATGCAAAAGAAGGTTAAAAATAACGTAGGCATTACGAATAAGAAAGAGACATCATACACTTAACAACATTAATTTTAAAAATGCTTAACCTACACAAGTCTCTATATGCATAAACTTTACACATGTTTATTTACAAGAAAAACAAGTTTATTTATTACTAGTATCATAGCCCGGCGTTGCCTGTGCAACTCAGAACATGTAAGTAGTAGGAGAATATGCCACTTTTTATTTTACATATTTTATTTTTGTTTGAAAAAACACTTTTTTTATTTATATTTTTTCAAAATTAAGGGGAAAAATATTCACATTTTTTGTTGACTAAATGAATTTTTAAATCGTCGGAATAAAAATTAAATATAAAAGCACATTTTTAAAAAATAAAGTATATCTTAGTCGCGTTTGACACATGTGATTTGATTTCTGTGACGTAATTCAGCAACCATCTTAGATCTTAGATGTTTTACGGAGCAAATATAAACAATCGTGTCCATTGGCCAAAAAGTGAGAAAGGGAAAATTGCTGAACTTAAACTCAAAAAGTATGTGTCGACCTGGCTTCCCTGTAGATATGTGTCCCTAGAAATTTTGAATGGCGTAGCGTAAAAAATGTAGGCGTGCATAGCGAACAGTCACACACAGACTCACAGATCGCCTTTTATATATATAGATATTTTTTAAATTGCTTTGTCATATAAATAATAATTATAAATTCATACTCACCGATCATTGTATGTTATCCTCATCATTAGGATTATGAGTGTCTCTATTTTTAGATTTGTTTGATGTATATTTATCCTTAGTACTTCTCTCATTATTATGATTATTATTAATAATGTTTCTATTAGGGATGAGATATTCTTAGTTATTCACTCACCTCTAAAAAATGTTATTCCTTTAATATACTCTTTAATGGTTCCTTTTATATTTTTATTTTTCCTTATTTTTTAAAATCTTTAAAACTTTTGATACTTATTTATTATTAATTCTAGGTCTCTTGATTTTCATTTATTTAGTACCATGTTATGATTACTAGAATAATTTAAGACTCTTACTATTACGATTAGGGTTAAATAGAAATACTACTAATTATTTTTCGAGCGTAAACTCAACCCCTAATCTTTAAATTTCATACTCCCATATCATACATCTAAAACGGTCAATGAGCAGCTCGGGCCAAAATTCAACTCTTGTATTTCTAGGTTAACGTTGCCCAGATTTAAAATTAAATTAAACCATAACCATAACCATAATAAATTGAATCATATATAGACCAGATATGAGAATAAAAATTCATATGAGAATAGAAAATTAAAACTTACAAATTTAATAGTGAATAATAGTGAATTTAATTTACAATTAATTATAATAATAATTATAATAGTAATTAAATTTACAAATGTAATAGTGAATAATAGTGAATCCCAAACAATGATATAAAAAATCAAAAATTAAAAATGTAAGACAAAAAACGCATTCCCTAAACCCAATATTAAGACTAAACATGCAAACTTACACCGATTGTAAAGTCTCTGCAAAAATAAAAATAAATAAAAAAATATCCGCACCAACTAATAAATTCCAACAGTCACAGACTGACTCCATTATCTTGCTAACACCCACCAACACACACTAACACTCTCCACTAAAAATTCCAACTGTCAACGAAATATCACAATATCAAAAACCCCCAGCCAATGCCCCTAACAAAACGAAATAAATAAAAATGAAAAGGATTCCCAGTACCACATCACCTGAAGAAGCATCGGTACTCCGATGCAGAAACGGACGCGCCTTCGAAGCGATTATATATAGAGAAGTGATGAACATGTTCTAAAATATAATTTATAATAAATATTCACAGCTCTTTATAGAAAATTATATATTGAGCACTGTTTTAAATTAATGTTTTGGACGTGGAAAGAATTCTTCGTTCTGTATTCACTCGGATATATATATATATATATATAGGATGTGGAGGTTCTTGATCGACTACATCCGGAAAAGACACGGCCCAAAAATAAATAAGTTTTGCCATAGTAGACGTGATGACATTTTGTCTTTTAGTATTATTTCTTTTGCGTTCTAAAAAGAAAGAGAATTGCTAAATACTACCAGGAGTCAAATGTTTTTACTGTGAAAATACTGAAGGAGATATCAACATTACCAAAAATGATTTTTCTTTTTCAATTTAGACTTCTGCAAACTTCAGTGAATTTTTCATGTCACAGTAATGTTCTGTTGCGGATGTGCGTTGTGGTTCAGTGGATATCGGATCGGAACGACAAATTGAGAAGCAGAGTTCGAATTTCAGCTAAATGCCTTGCATTCACTAACACGCAAATACCCTTGGGTAAGGTATTAATTCGTCACTTTCTTCCGGTTATGGATTAAATAACAGGACACACTGGTTTTATAGCTTTGTCTGGCAACCTGTCTACTGCAGAAAGCAATAACACTCTACTGCGGGATAATCTTCTGCCCAATCAGTCATATCTTTTTCGAGACATGATCGCACAAGCGTGCATCACATATGGCACTTAACTGACTGAATGTTATGTTGTTCTATATTAGAATGAGAAGACCGTCCTTCTAAGTTTAAAGACGCCTTTAAACATTTAAACACGTCAAATACATTCTGAATCTGCTTAGAAATGTTTTTCGCGTAGACCTGCGGAGGTATTATGAATATACCTTTTAATGCCAAATGAATATTAATCAGTGTGACAATGAAAAAAATAAAAGAAAAAAGAAGCCATCATTTTTTCACGCTGTAATATCACCGGTAGGCGCCATAATACCGTTGCATGTTCTTAAAATATGATTTTTTTATTGAACCTCGGTTTTCCCAAGGGATTTGAACATATCTGATAAGCTGACATTTATTTTGCCTCTGGTTCCACAGACAGACGGAAAACTCCCGACATCTTTTGAAAGCGCCTCCACATCGACAAAATCTAACTTAAAATAAAAGCTCCGGGCATTTTAATTCTTGGAAAACATTAATAAAATAGTAACAAAAACTTTCCATTTTGTACAAGGCGGAAAATCTCTAAATTTACCAGCAGATTTATTTTTGAAAACTGTATTTCATGAAAATAAATTATTAAAATATTATTGATTGATTTCTTCATAATAAGCGAGATATATTGTAGATTTTGTAAATGTTCCGCAAAGTATTTTATTCAGCGAAAATGCAGACTTGTATTTAAGACTGTTTCAGAAATATTTTATTCGCGTTTAGCTTTTCTTATATATGGAAAAGCAGAATTAATTAAAACCATTACATCTCTCTCTCTGGATAACTTGCTTTATCAGAAGAGTGTTAAACTGTTTGAATTCTGTGAGAGAAACTATTCAATTTGAGACCATTCGAACTGACTGAAAACGATGAATCAAAATATAATTGCCTGAATGATGTTTCTCATAAAAAGTAAATGTTTATCGCATGAAAAATATACATAGATGTTTTGGCTATTCTTATTGTGTTGTTAGAACGATCATTTACCCATCATTGCTGAAACACTGTGAATTCCAAATAAAGGCAATTGCTAAAGGCAGATACCATTAATTATTTACTGGAATATAACTGCAATATATCTTTAGGCCATAAGCAGCAAAACTAGAAATTTTAGAAGGTTTTTCGTATCCAACATTAAATTCGATACAAACCTTGAGAACCTCTCAAGATCAAGCTTATTGCTGAAACGATCATAACGACTGAGATGTTATATGAATGCCAAAATAAGGTGATAAAAAGTGAAGATTAAGAGATATATGAAGAATAGTTTACGATAGACACACGAAGAAGTTAAGACTGTAGTGACTTAGAAAGCATCCCCTTGGGAGTCTATTTCTCATAGTAGCGGTTTTCGGGGGAAAATAACTGAGCAGAACTTACATTTGAAATACAGCAAGAATGACGGAGATTCGACTATGTGAAGTTCATTTGAATATTTATCATAGTCAGTCAGTTAAGTGCCACACGTTTAGGCAATCATGTCTCGAAAGAGACATGACTAACTAACTAGAAGATTTTTCCGCAGTAGGCTGCTGTCAAAGTCTGTGCTAGACTGGTTGCCAACCAAGGCTATAGAACTCAATCTGTCTTCCTATTTAACCCATATCCGATGAGACAAATTAATACCTTTCCCAAGGATATTTGTGCGTAAGTGAATGCAATTGGAATTCAATTGGAATTCGAAATCGGCTCTCCGTCTTATTGTTCCGAGTAAATATTCACTGCAACAAAAGCATATTATACAATATCTATCCTATAGCAGATGCGTTTCGTCGACCGAGACCCGAACTAAGGCTGCCCGCTTGGCAGGCGAGCATTCTATCATTTAATCGCCGTTGAAAATTCCATAAACCCTTGATAAAGCCGACATAGTCGTGTGATATTTTGTCTGTGAGAAAGGAGGCTACAGATTAGACCTTTCATAGAAAGATGAATATTGTCAAACTGTCATTGCGTCACTACATTCTTACTTATTTCACCGCGGGCCTATTATATATGGTTAAGTACATTTCTAGATGCCTGATTGGGGCACTGGATATCGGCTCGGATTGAGAAATCGGAAAGCCGAGTTTGAATTTCATTTGCATTCGTTGCATTAGTTTACGCACAAATAACCTTTGAAAAAGTATTAAACCGTCTCTTCTTTCCAGATATGTTAAATAACACTACAGATTGAGTTCTAAAGCCTTAGTTGGTAACTACTCTACCGCAGAAATTAATAGCTCTCTACTGCGAGAAAATCTTCTGTTCAGTCAGCTATTTTACTTGCGAGACATGATCATACAACGTGTATCACCTATGGCACATAACTGACATTTTATAAATTTCGTAATGATAATAGTTTTTTTAAAAAAAATATCAATATTCTGTGAATGGTATAATAATTGCCTGTTTATAAAATAATGTGTCATACAAACGGAGTCAATGGGTTGATGCTTACCTGTAGAAATATACTTAACGTGCAATATATAGGTGACGTAATAATTAAATTGATAGCGGATCAATAAGACCGTTTGTCTGCGCAGTTATTCAACAGAGAGCTCGAAATCATTAGCTGTAACATAGTTCCTGCTTTAGGTTATTGTAGGATAACAGTTGGAAAGGTATGATAAAAATGTATAAATGTTTACAAATATCGGCTAAACTTAAAAAAACTGTTATGCCCACATTTGATAAAAGAACGGGACAGCTAATGATTTTAAACGATGGTAAACGCCATGCATTGCATTAGATGAGATCTTAAATCAACGTTAGTCGCGATCCAGTCGTTGATGCAAGTTATACCATTCCATGGTGTTTGCTTGTCTTCAATCAACAATGATATATGACTGACATGCAGGTATCGAATACAGATCTTTGACTAAACCAAGGAACATCCAGTATTAGAGAAGTAAAACAAGCGTTTGTGTTTTGATTAAACAAAACAGAATTTCAGTCATTTTTGGAAGTCAGCCGACTTTGTTTTAGCCTGAGACCATATGAGATTATGAAAATTTGTCAGCAGTTGTTTTCGGATACTGGTATTGTCTCTAAATTTCTCTGATGTATATTACGAAAAAACAAAGAAGCAAAGAAAAAGAAAAAGTAATGAAACTGAAGGTTATCCAGGCAAGCTTGATAACAGATTTTGTGACATTTACAATGTTTTATGCTTGTCATTTATCCTGGTGGTGAGAATTTCTTTTTTTGCAAGATAATGCATAGTTTATCTTGCGACGGTTACACGCATTCGCTTCCAGAGAACAAACAACTTGCTTTCACATACTGCAATTGTCAGCTTGGAATTATAATGAACATGAGCAGAATTCATTTATTATCCCAGGGCTACAAGGAGAAACACAATACAGTTATAGACAGAAGGCGATCATGATATATAGAATTATGCAACAACTCAAGAATCTCGCAGAATACATACCACGTCGCAAAATTGCAGTCATTCGGGTGTTTCTAAATTTGATATGCTTCAGTTAACATCATGTTTATTTCTATATAAATGTCTTAATTAAATTATATTTAAATCTTTTGACAAATGTACAAAATAAAAGAGATTCTTCTTTATTTTTCATCTCTCTCTGTCTTTCTCTCTTTATATATATATATAGAGAGAGAGAGGGTAAATATCTATATATCTACATATACACACATACACACACACACAGACATATATATATATATAGAGAGAGAGAGAGAGAGAGAGAGAGAGAAAGTGACAGAGAGACAGAGAGACAGAGTCTAAATTATGCCAAAAAAAAAACAAACCCCAAAATATTTTAACAGATATATTTACCAAAACTTCACAAAAAATATCTTGAAATACTAAAAAGCAAATTCAATTAAAAAGTCAACCGCGGGCAAGCTTACTTCATGTTGAAACAACGGTCTCCGTACAATCATCAAAGTTAAGCAACACGGGCCTGCTCAGAAGTTAAATGAGTGATCGCTTGGGAATACCAGGTGCTGTCAGTTTGGCTGCAAGTGGTATAATTGATACTGACTCGGAAATGTTAATCAGAGAGCCGAAGTCCAACTGCAGTTGGGATTGTTATATTCACTTATGAGCAAATATGTATGGGAAAGGTATGAATCGTCCTCTTCTTCTTCTTTTTCTTTGTGCCGCCTCCTTTCCGGATGTAGGCGATCATGGTTTACCACGTCTCCCTATTCCTGGTGGCTTTTAGCACGCTTTCAACTTGTTACATCCCCCGTTCTGTCATCTACCTGATAATGCCCTTCAAATATTTTATCCACTGCTTTCCCCTGTATCCTTTTCCCTCTATCTAGTCTGTTAGTACCAGGTTCTTCAAGCCCTCCTTCCTCATTGCATGTCCAAGAAACTTTAGCTGTCTCTTCTTGATGCTCACTATTAATTCTTTTTTCGTTTCTATTCTTTCAAAAACGTCATCATTGATCACATGGTTGATCCATGATATCCGCAGCATCCTTCTGTAGAACCACATTTCAGTTGCTTCAAGTTTTCCTTTCATCTTTGATGATATTGCCTGTCCAGCATACACTCTGCCATATTCGCTCTGCAATATTCACTGCTGTATTCTCTAAAGCCATTAATATCTCAAAAACAAAACTGTGTACAAGATGGTTAGATTTCGGAATTAAATAGCACTTAGAGAAGTTGATATGCAGCTAAACAACCAAAACAATCAAACAACTAGAGACAATTTTGGAATCTCCTGTAACTCTTCTAGGAGGTCTCCTTGTTTAAGTTTGTAAATGCTGCCATAATCCTTGTTTTAGTGTTACAAGAAGATTTCTTGGTCTCGCTCTCAAGTGCGCCCCTACAAACAACAATCAAAGGAGTGCAGTCTGATGGCGAGATGTAAGGGGTGATGTGATCGTAAAAATTATTTGACATGTATGACTAGGTTCGCCTGCTTGTGTGGCATAGTGAAAAGGCCTTTTGACAGCTTCCTCTTGACCCAGGATAACCCTACCACCTTAATGCACTCGATGTAAGTCTTCGTGTTGTGTTTGAGGACCTCACCAACTAATTCGGGAATTATTTTCTTATAAGAACGATCAAATTTTTAGGGCTGTCATACCATCGTAATCATTATTACACTCATCTAACTCTTCCCGCTACACTGTCCTCAGATTGGCGCTCTGAAATGTTAGTATTGGAGCTTTCGGTTGGACTGGTAAGCAATGCAGTATGTCGTTTTTATGTTCCTAGCAAAATGAATTGCATCACTGTTCTCAAAGATGGTTCCCAACTGCCATTACTATACTGGTGTAATCGACAAAACCAAAAATAAAATCAGGGAAATGAAAACATAAAATGAAGACAATTTGCCCATCGTACCATATACATATTATAATATGAGGTTTTAGCGTAAAAGTGTTTAATATCGTTTCCTCTGTTTCCTCTCTTGACTACATTATAATCAGACAAAAATGAGTTCAGGATCAGAAGGTTTCGTTCTTCCTTCGGTAAACTACGGCACAGTCTTTGGAATAATCGTGTTATTTCGTTTAAGGTGAGAATTGGTTTGTATAGGTCAGGAGTACTGAAATCAAAAATCTATTGCGCAGAATCTTAGCCTCATACTGACGAAGCATCAATTAAATTGATATCTTGGGCATGCATTGCGTACATCCTATTTGCAATAGTAGATTTGCTAAGCGCCGCTTAGATGTGGCACAAGGCCGAAGATATGGAGTATCCAGTGAGGATAGAACTTACTAGTCAGTTGTAATAGGTTCTAGCGAGACAAGCTAACTAAACATTACACCACGTCCGGGTTTCCACCTTCGATAGAAAACCGAGCGAGACCCTGCGTATGACGATCAACTACATTTGACAGCAAGCTTTCTGATCGGGTGGTTTTGTGTAGCGTCGAACCACCTCATACTTGTTGTTCTTTCTAGCGCTAACCTGACCTGGGGTGGCAGTACAAACTAAAAGTCAATTTAAAGCGGGTACATAATCCTCTTTTCTTTCAGAAATTTTAATTTACTGAGTCCGGTTTTTTTTTTGTCCGCATGTGATATTTTGGTATATATATTACAAGAATATAGTTTTAACGTTTTCTGTATTTATGGGTAAATGTGATAAATACGCGAGATAGTGCGTATGTAAAAAAAAGGGGAATAGAGTTTTTTAACACTTTTAAGCGACAGGGTGTTTCATGCTTGAGAGCATTTTTCAGGCCATATTTGTTGTTAAAATCAAAAACTATAGACGAATACGTCGTAAAAGAGCATATTAAAAATGCAAACCATGTATATACATAACAGGTAATGTAACATACTTTTGAGAAATTTATGAATTTACTCGAGCCACAAGATCAGCAACTATAACCCGCCCCTTTACTGTGAAACCAATAAATTGCAAACGCAAATTCTACTCCATGAGCTTCTTCTCTCGCACTTTCAGGCTGTGGAATTCCCTTCCGTTTACTTGCATTCCTGACAGCTACAATCTTCAAGGATTCAAATGTAATAGTCACCTCCTATCTCACTAACTTGCATCCTGTCTCTCATGCTTCTTTCTCCGTCCACTCGGCCCTCACAAGTATTCTCATCCTTCTCTTACCCTCTTCCTAACACCCCCTATAATATGTCACTCTTTCTCATAACTTACCTCCTATGTAATCCCCTGCTTAACAGTGGCAGTAAAATGCCTTGCTTGGGACGACACGATTGTAAAAAAAGTAAATCAATAATAAACTAATTATCAAACTATGAATCACACATCAACACAATTAAATTTAGTAATAATAATCAACTATTAATAATGAATGAATAAATACAAAAAACAAAGAGTCATAATCAATCAGTAATGAGTAAAATTCTAACAAAAACCACTGTATGGTAGTTACTGAAAACTACATACATATCTCAGTTTATTTCTACTGTTTAGCCTCTACACCATGTATTGAAATGTAACCGTTTTCGCTTAATAATCATTAGGATAATACAATTCCTGATTCCTGTTACCCCATTGACCAGAATATATAAATAGACAGCCCACCAAAGGATAATACAATTCCTGATTCCTGATACCCCATTGACCAGAATATATAAATAGACAGCCCACCAAATAACACATATGGCGGGAAGATTTAGTTCAAACATTAAACACACTATACAAGATGTACCGAGCGTATACAACATTCGAAAGACATCCCTTAACAGGGCACTGAATTTCCTGTTAATTATCAATTTAAGATTATATATGGAAGGTTGTCATATTTCCTTCTTTTTCATTTTTTTCTATTTCTTATTCTTTATGCGCTGAGTCCCATAATGACGTAGGCGATCATGGACTTCCATTTGCTCTTATCCCTTGTCGCTCTTAATATTTTTCTTCTTAGTATCTTTTTCAAAATCCGTTCCACCATCCACCTGCTCAAGAATATCAAGTATCTCACGCAATTTTTTCCCCTGTTTCTCTTTCCCTCTATGCATCCTGTGAATAATAGATTCTCCGAGCCAACTTTTCTCATTCTTTTTTCTATGCGTCATGTACCTTCAAGATATAAACGATTATGACCTTCCACGTCTCACAATCTCTGATGGCTCTCAGCACGCTTTCTCCTGTTACACCACCCAAAACTCGCTCCGCCATTCACCTTTTCAGGCTCGTTAAATATGGTATCCGCTGCTTTCCGCTGTCTTTCTTTCCCTTTGTCTGACCAGTGAGTATTAGATGTCCCAAGCCTTCATTCCTTATCACATGTTCCAGGAACTTAAGTTGTCTTTCTATGATGCTCAGTATAATTTCCTTTTCGTTTCCATCCTTTCCAAAACCTCATCATTGCTCAAATGGTCGATCCAGAATATCCGCAGCATACGTCTATAGATCCATATTTCAGTTGATTTAAGTTTTCCTTTTGACTTTGAAGATATTGTCTAGCATCACTGCCATATTGAAGGACAGACATCACATCGCAATCCAGAACTCTCTTCTTTGTTTCGAGCAAAATTTTCCTGTCTCTTAATATTCTGCTCAGCTTCTGGAATGCGTCCTTTGCCATGCGAATTCGCCTTCAGATCTCTGTGTTGCACTTTTGTCTTGTGATACAACACTTCCAAAGTACTTAAATTTTTGTACTTGCTTGATTTTAGTATTCCCAAACTGTAATTGTCATTTTCAACTACAATTTCTGTTTGCTGATAGATTCGGTTTTCTTGTAGCTTATTTGTAGTCTATTTCGAATTTCATCATCTACCTTTTTAGGAGGTCTTGTAGTTTTTTTTTCGTGTTAGCTATCAACACTGTATCATTTGCGTATCTTATGTTGTTCAGATTGAGACCGCTGATGACGAATCCTGGCATAACTTCTAGGGTCTTCAAAACATCTTGTTGTAAATCTTGAATAGATTCAGTGAAAAGACACATCCTTTTCTTGTACACTTATCTTTATGTATCTGCTGAACTCGTGTCATGTCCGTATGCATGCGGTTTGCTGCCAGTATAGGTTCTTGATTGCTCTATTGTCTTCCCCAAATATGTGGAGGTTGCTGAGCATTTCTATCAATTCTTTGTGGCGTACTTTGTCGTAAGTCTTAGTTTAGTATACAGAACAGAGGTTAACATCGTTTTTCATTTCTATCAATCTTTCTGATAGCATCCTAAGCATAAATATCGCATTCTTGTTCCATTGTCCTTGACGAAATGGCACTCATTTATCTTATCTCCTGCCTGAATATGCTTTGCGCTCTATGCATCAGGATTCTGACAATGAGTTTAGTTATGTATCTTATCAAACTGATTGTTCGGTGGAGTTCGCATTCGATTGAGCCTGGCTTTTTAGGCAGATCTATAAAAATTGATCTGCTTAGGTCATCTGGTATTACACAACTGTTGTAGATTTCATTTATTATTTCCGTAATTTTCTCTCTGCCAAAATCTTCTAACACTCTCAACATCTCTATTACAATGCCGTCTGGTCCAGTTACTTTATTTCTATTCAGTTTGGCCATTGCAACTTACACTTCGGATTTTAGTATTTCCGGTTCGTCAGCATCTTTGCTTATTGTCGGTTGCTCTCTCTTGTCGTGGAAGAGATGTTTTATATATTCTTCCCATCGCTGGAGTATTTCCTCTTCTCTAATATGATCTTTCAATCCTTGTATTTTATACATCCTGTTGAAGAGCATGTTCTTTGCCCTGTCAGTTCCCTTATTTCTTTATGTATTTTTCCTTTATTAGTTTTGCTCAATCTCTCTACCTCTGCACATTTGTTGTTGAGCCATTCCTCTTTAGCCTGTCTGCACTTGGTCCTTGTTTCCTTTTGTAGTTTCTTGTATTCAGTTCCAAGTCTTGGCATAGTTTTCTGCCTCCTTTTCATAATGTCAAAAATCTCTTCAGTTATTGACTCGTTTTTATTTTCTGAGTCTGATTTCCTCTGGGACAATATTGTTTGCTGATGTTACTATCGCCTCTTTAAATGCGTCCTATTTCAAATTATCATTTCCTGTTTGTTCTTCGTATTTGTTTCTCACAATGTCAGCGTGTTTTTCAGGTTGAGGTCTCCTCAGTGTTCTCGACAGGCTCCAAAGGAGAGTCTGTAATGTGATAGGTACTGATCTGGCGGCTCGACTGCAGCGACTTCCCCACCGTCGAAATGTGACCTCCCTTTGTCTGTTCTATAAATACTTTCATGGCTTCTGCTCGGACGAACTTAAGTCACTGGTGCCTGCTCAACAGGTGTTTACTCGTGCAACCAGACTGGCAACAGTTAGGTTAGCCAAATGCAGACGACAATTCTACTCCTGCAGCTTCTTCTCTCGTACTTCCCGCCTGTGGAACTCGCTCCCATATTTTTGCTTTCCTGACTGCTACAACCTCCAGAAATGTAAATGCAATGTCAATACTCACCTTCCCTTTCTCTCCACCTATGCATCTGTCATCGCACCTGCATTCTCAGCTTTCTATTGCTCCTTTCTAACTAGTTTGTCCTCCTCACTCTTTTTTAATTAATCTTTTTACAGTTATGTAGCCCCCAGCTCATCAGTGGCATTTCTGCCTTGCTCGGGGTGAAATGATTAAAAAAAAATTTCAGAGCGTGTTGCACTGCAATCTGGGTGCTTCCCTAGGCTTCTTTAGTTTCCGAAATTTCACCCTTAGTTTGCAGATGACGGGAAGTTGGTCGTTTCCGCAGTAGGCACTTGGATATGTTTTGTTTGTCTTTTCCTGACTCCAAGTATAGATTTATTTTTCGTTTGCATTCTCTCAAGAACCCCGTCGCTGCTAACAATTTTCGGTCAATGGTACCCTCGGAATTCTTCTATAGAATCACATTTCTGTTGCTTCGACTCTCTCCTTCATCCATGTCCCGCATTTGCTGCCATATAGGAGAACAGACATCACATAGCAATCCAATACGATTTTCTTTGTCTCCAACAAAATTATTCTGTTTCTCAATCCTCTGCTTACCTTTTGAAATGCGCCTTTAGCCATGCCACTTATTTTTTTAAATTTGTATTTTTTGAACTAAGAAGATTATTTATAAACTTGAAATAGTATAAAGGAAATTAACACTTTTGATTATAATAGTTTAATCAGTTACTCTTTGATATTTAATAATGAAATGGTCGAGTTGTTGATTATTATTTAGTTAAGAGGTTGATCCTGACCGATGATTTTGGCTTTATGTCAACCTAGGCTAATTCAGCAGCAACTACTGCCATGTTTTATCTTAACAAGTACCATGTCAGGATGGAAATTGTGTATTTCTACAATATCAGGTTATGTGTCCTCGCGACTCAGCATTGATAGAAATGAAAATATATTACTCGGTTTCGTTGGAGGTGAATTATCTTCCGACCTGCAATCCGTTTACTACAAACGAATCATAGCGTCTTTTGATATTTCCTCGGCCACTGTCCAGACAAGCTATATTCCTTAGTTTCTGACGTTCGGAACTAGGACCCACCATTCCATACACACAGGGTCAACTCAGCGTTCCCTTCATTTTCATTTGGTCAAAAAATAATCGTCTTTTCCTGTATTTCCCTAATTCCTAATAATTATCTATTTTGTTTATAATCTTAACATTGTTTTTCATCTTTACGAGAAGAAACCTTATTTGTTTTTTTTAGTCATCCTATGAGTAATTGCCTTCAGAAATAAATATGGCAAAGCGTTGTTATCTTTCTTTTGAGGAATGTCAAAGGTTTTCCTTGAATGCAGTTTTCTTAAAAAATTAACACCACGAGGATTGACTGAGATATTTTGTGCGCCATGATAAAAAATGGTGTAACTAAAAACTAAACAAAAATGGTGTAATTAAAAACTGAAAGAAAAAAAATTTTAAAGAAAAATATAGAGACAAAAGAGAAACAGAAAAAAACTAACAATGTTAAACAACAACGAACTAAGCATTTTTGTTCTCCATTACAAAGGCGGATTGATCTAAAGAAAAAAATGAATGTGCTGATGTTTCACTGAAATGAAGATGCGTCTTAACGCCAAGTGAATGATATTGAAAAATTTGAATTAAGGAACTGATAGTTCATTATCTGCTCTGTCTTAATAGCACCTTTTCAGAAACCTATCACTTTAATTTTTAAGCGGAAACGAACTTTGTAAAATTTTATTTCACGTTGTCAAGATTTTAGTGTGTTTTATCTGATTTTACCAAATGAAGAGAATGTAATTATGAATCCCTCGATAGCAAACCTCAGAGAATGCACAGAAAAAGTTAAGAAACAAAAATGCTATGTTCAATGCCATCAAACGCTGCAAGTCGTACCTGGAATCCTTAAGGACTTTCGGCAATTTCTTAATAGGAATCACAATCAATGATATTTTTTCTTTATTCTTATCACTCGCTTTATTTCGGGGAAGTGTGTATAATATTAGGCATAGTTTTTTGAAGAAAGTGAGATTGTGGTGCGGTGGCTATCGACTGGAAACAAAAAATCGAGGAGCCGAGTTCGAATTTTTAGTTGAATTCTCTGCATTCACTTACGCGCAAATATCCTTGGGAAAGGTATTAATCAGTCTCTTTCCTCCAGTTATGGGTTAAATAATAGTACAGATTGGGTTCTATGGACTTGGCTGGTAACCAGTCTACCGCAGAAAGCAATGGCAACCTATTGCGGGACAAACTTCTAGACCCAGTCAGTCATTCGAGACATGATCGCCCAAAGCGTGTATTGCGTATGGCACTTAAATGACTGACAGAAAGACAGTGGGGAGAAGGAATGTCAAAAGACAGTTATTTTCTCTATCATTTACACGTGGTATTTTGCATCTCGGCTCAAAGCACAACACAATAATCAGGTAAAAGAAGTCTCAGGTCAGCACCTGTGCCCATCCGGTCTCTACTGTCGTCACTAAACTGACCATTTTACTGTTTATTAGTTTTATATTAAAACTTGAACAAAGACAATCCATTACTGTCAGTATGGTATTCAAGAAACACTCACACATTTTGAGTCAAGAAAGTTCTGTCTGTACGAGTAAAAACTATGAATATTTACGTGACAATTTATCTCGTAGGCTTTATCATTTTTTCGAGCCTTCTCATCTTGAAAAAGTGGTATACTTTATTTAAAATAAGGCAATATTGTTTTGCTAGTTGATATTTATAAAACGTCATCAATATATTGGATCTGTATTTTAGGTATGGTAAATATTTCGGAAACGGTCCCTTGCTGAAACTAGGGTAAATATAACTATATAGATCTTCGCAGTTGGGATTAATATTTCACTGAATATATTTTAAACATAATTTTTTTCTGGACAACTTAAAAAAAATACAAGATTCAATAAGCAGAAAAATAACCAAATTTAAACTTAAAGGAGGAATGTCCAAGAAAAAAAATTAAGTTGAGACATTATTAAAATTGAAATAAAAGTTTATTTTTACATGAAAGATATATATTCAAAGAAAAAACACACTAGAGGCTTTTGTCATACATTGTAATAGATTAGATCAAAATTGCAATAGATTAGATCAAAATTTTGACTTGAGAATGTAATTTTAATTAAATAAAAAGTAAGTTTCCTAAGGCGGAAATGTATCGACAGTGCGCAGATTACGGAACAGTCTTCAGTTAATTAACGTCCAATAGACTTGCGAGGAAAGCAGGTATAGTGTATGAAGTATCATCATTTCAAAATTATGTTACAGTGGTGGGAAATAAAAATATTGATAAAAGTTATATAAGGCTTAAATTAACCTCTAATTAATTTTACTCTTAAAATCTGAGCGTCTATGTATTTTTAATGTTTTAATATAACATGTAACCACCATGTACTGTATCTCCAATTAAAATATTTCCATTTTTCTAGACTGTTTAT
Source organism: Ascarosepion bandense (assembly GCA_037127315.1). NCBI lineage: Eukaryota > Metazoa > Mollusca > Cephalopoda > Sepiida > Sepiidae > Ascarosepion > Ascarosepion bandense. Next base: position 1,673,208 of record JBBBDQ010001492.1, read on the forward strand.
GTCAATAAAACCATCTACACAATATACATCGATCGAACTGTTGTCCTCATATTCACTACCGTATTAATGAGATTTCGGTTGTTGTAGGAAATATACGTTTGATTTAGGATTCTGATTGTTTTAGCTCTGGAAGCATTTTCAGACGAGACTATATTGTGGAGTCAAAGTAAAGAACGCCTACTTGGAAATTGATTACATAAGGAAGATCATCATTAATGAAGATCAGGAAAGTGTAGGACCTTGGATAGAGCCTTGAGGAAAGACCGCGTTCCTATGATAAGATCTAGAAAAATGCCCGTTCAAAAGACCTTGATTACGTAATTCAATAAGAACGATTAGATCGAACAAACGTAGAGTTATATCATATCCCTGTAGATTGTGTACAAGGCTAGCATTCCAAACCTCATCAAGCACTTTCGAGATATCCAGGGAAACTACGAGAACGTCACCGTTCTTATCAAAAGCGTGGTATATCTATTCAGTAATTTTTGTTAGCATATCAGATAAGGACTAGGGTAAAAATGGCTCGTAAATTTTTATGCTTCCAAAACGAAGCTGCTTTAGCCATAATAGACACTCTTTCCTATCTGCCATCAGCATCTATATCTGCTGCTAACAAGATCGGGTCTCTGTGTCGGGCCATTAAGTTTTTCTCTTCTCAGCATGCACATATACAAATCTATCCTCCGACCGTGCATTCAATACCGCTGTCATATCTGGTCGGGCACCACTGCTTTTTTGTTTGGGTTCTCGACAAAAACCAAAAAACTATCTGTAATGTAGTCGATTCTAACCTGGCGGCTCGACTCCAGTATCTCTCTCTCTCACCGACGAGATGTGGCTTCACACTGTCTCTTTTACTAATACTTTCACTTTTTTTGGCTCCGACGTGCTTAACTTGTTGGTTTCCCACCCCGGGAGAATTAAACTCGAGCTACTTGGCAAGCAACAAGGTCCCATCCTTTCACTGTTGAAATGAACAAATGTAACCACAACTTCTATTCTAACAGCTTATCTTGATACTTCTAGCCCGTGGATCTCCCATCTGTATACTTGTCTCCCTGAGAGCTACAATCCCCAATGGTTTCAATGCAAGTCAAATGTCATCCCTTATCTCCTTGACGCCCATCAATCTTCTCACATTACACTTTCCTCCCATGCAGCTCTCTTCGCACTAATGTACATGTCCTTCTAGTACGCATTCTCTGACAAATGCTGGGATCTTTTCTCCTCTCTCTTCACTTTTCTATTGTGTAACCCCCATGCGCACCAGTGGCAGTTAAACTTTACTTGGGTTAAGACGATTATATATATATATATATATATATATATATATATATATATATAATCGTATATATATATATATATATATATATATATATATATATAATTTGTAAACGAATTATTTCAGCAATCAATCTTTCGGTATTTTGAGTCAGGCTATTTATCATAATTTTTAATTATTTAATTTTAACTATTTAATGTTAAGCATCAGATTATATGTATGTGTGTATGTAAGAAGATATAGCGCCGTGGACTGAGTATAGATAAAAAGCTTTAAGTGTATATAGAGCTGTATTCCTTCCATCCCTGACCTATGCTTACGAAATATGGACACTCTATAGCAGGCATGCGAAGCAACCGAACGGCTTCCATATGAGGTGCCTGCGTGCTCTCCTCAATATGAAACTGCACCATAATATTCCAAATTCACAATTGCGAGAACATGCAATTATCATGCATTTCCGCCTTGCATCTGCGCTCTCAACTTCGGTGGGCTGGACATACATACTGCATGGAGGACAAACGAAGAGGATGTTCTATGGTGAACTCTCCAGAGGGAAACGTTTGCTTGGCCGGGTAAATTAGGTACAAAGACTGCTTAAAGGAGGCCTTCATGTTCTGTGTCATTCCATACTCCCCCTGGGGATCCATTGCTAGAGATAGAGCTGTATGGAGATCACAAGTGAAATCTGGAGTTGCAAAATTTGAAGAGGGTCACATCAGGCCATCAAAGAGAGGCGCTAGAGAAGGGAGGAGCACCGAAAGCTTCATCCAACAGCTTGGGTCTGCCTCGTGCATCACCTGCTCCTGCTACAACAAGCTCTTCCGTGCAAAGATTGGCTTTATCAGCCACCTCAGCACCCACCTAAATCTTTAGTGACCAGATGTGATGTTCTTCACATGCGAAGGACGAACATCAATATATATACTTATTTGTGAATGTAAACACACACACACACACACACACACACACACACACACACACATATATATATATATATATATATATATATATATGTATATAATACTAAAAAAGGAAAGCACTAAATTCAAAACCCTGAATATGTAACAAGAAGCCACTCCCCGTCAATTAATCCAGTATTTCATGGCAAAATAATAATAAAACAAGCCGTTTGCTGAAAGCGTTATGACCTCACACTCCGAAGAAACATGCCAAAAAAACTTTTAAGTTAATTATTAAAATTGGGGTAAAAGTAATTAGATTAATTAATTAAATTTATCAATTATAAAAAATATTTGTAATAATAACGAAAGAGAGTCCAATCCTATAAGAATATATACAACCTAATCTAATAATTGATAAAAATCATCAGAATTCCTCTCTTTCTCTCTCTTCCTCTTTTGCTATCAATTCATTTATACAGAGAAAGAGAGAAAGCGGAGATCATTGCTTATATATATTTAATAAGTTTGTTACATTTTATCGAACTTTTCGTGCAATATATATATATATATATATATATATATATATATATATATATATATATATTACGCTTTCACATCCTGATTGAGCACTCTGGAAGAATGGTACACTTTGAAAAAACAGTAGCGACACTAGCATCTACGCATCACTCATTCATTAATGAATTAGAGCACTCTGCCCCGTTCTCCCGAGCGCCCATAGCTCAGAGGTAGAATCATCCACTAACGCCAATGCGATCGGTTTTCAATCCTGGGTGAAAAAGCAATCGGAATCTAAACGTACTGATGAGCTGTTGTGCAGCGAAACAGATCTGTCTGCGGACGACTATATATATATATTATAAATTATAGTTTAGAACATGTACAAATTACAATCTACTTTTTGTTTCGACATTGAAAGGACAATGTCTCATCAGGTAGTAAACGCTATTTTTTGAAGAGAGATGGAATATTCGCTTCCTTGCATTTGCAAATTTCGTACGCGCGGTCATGGGGATAGAGAAAATGGAAAATCAGATTTGGGGATCGTAAAATAGACATTGAACAAGATCAGGAAAATGACAGAGTGGAGAGAGATAACTTAGGGATATGGTGAAAAAACGTCTGAGAAAAGCGCCAGGTCTAATAGTAGAAAATAAAGTATGATTTACAGTTAAATCTGTTTTCACCATGTCCCTTAAACCCTTCTCTCCTTCTTATCCATTTTCCTTATTTTGCTCAATGTCTATTTTGCCATCCCCAAATCTGATTTCTCATTTTCTCTACCCATTTTATCTTGCACACAAAATTTACCAATATAAAGAAGCGAATTTTCAATCTCCCTTCAAAACATAGTGTTTAATACCTGATAAAACATTGTCCTTTCAATGTCGAAACAACATGTACACTTTGTAGTAGATTGTAATTTGTACATGTTATAAAGTATAATTTATAATAAATATTCATAGCTCTATTTCTATAGTGAGCACTTTTTAAATTAATGTTTTGAACGTTGTTAATATTTTCTTTGTTCTTTATTCCAGTGGATATATATATATATATATATATATATATATATATATATATATGTTTAGGAGAAAGACATGACTAGGAACGGTGTGTAAGTCATTCCATGTAGTTGCGGAAAGAACTACAAAAGAGAAACAGGCCTCCCCTTTAGGTAATGCTAAAAGAACATCGAAAGGCTGTAACACGAGACGGGATGACCACATATGGAGGGAGAAAGGGGATCACTGCCTCCTATGAGATGAAGTTGAAATAATAGATGGAGAATGTCACTGGAAACTACATAAACTGTAGGAATCAGCACATATGTTAGGTTACAAATGTCTCCTAAGCTGACGATGCATAAAGATGAATGCACTATGGGAAACAGTAATACAGAGAATGACAGAGAAAATCATTAGTGTAAAAAATTGCAATCATTAATATCAATAATTGCAGTATAAACGCCGTTAAAATACTTCAGAAAACCATTAACAATAAATACTAGAGAAAACCATTAACATCAAAATTGCAATATGAATTCTGGTAAAAATTGTAGTGAACATTAAATTATATAAATTTAATGTTCAGTCCCAGAAATTTTGTTTTCGCCTTTAAGGACACATGGCTTAGTTCCTATGATTTAGCGCAAAAAGTTGTGAGTTCAATACCCACTGTTATCAATATAATGCTCAGCAGTTTTTTATATAACATTTTCATACCTCTTTTCTGTTTCTCGATTCTTATTGTAGTTGATCCCATTCTTTAACACTAAGTAACCATTTTTTAAAGCTTTATTTTCATGCATGGGTGAAATGATGGAATAAAATGAAAACACATTCACATTCATAAACAGGAAACTGTCTTTTCCAGCATACTCTAAACTGAAAATGAGAAGCTAATGAAACATTTTCTACACATTTTCTTATTATTTTTAATAGATCCTACAAATAATTCCTCTTTCAAAACTTCCTATCTTTTCTGTATATTACAAAAATATACAAAATTTGCTTACGATACTAACAGAGAATTGCCTTGGTACAAGGCCTTTCTTTACACACACACACAGACACACACAGATACACACACAAATATATGTATATATATATATTGTCATCCGCAGACAGATCTGTTTCGCTGTATCACAGCTCATCAGTACGGTTAGACTCCGATTGCTTTTTAAACCAGGATTGAACCCGACCGAATTGGCGTCAGTCGGCGATTCTATGGGCGTTCAGTGAAAGAAGGCAGATTTTTTAAACGCATATATTATCATTATATTCACATCTATCTATCTATCTATCTATCTATCTATCTATCTATCTATCTATCTATCTATCTATCTTCACAGCTCTATATATTATATATCGAGCACTGTTTTAAATTAATGTTTTGGACGTTATAAAAATTCTTTCTTCGTGCTGTATTCACTCGGATATATATATATATATAAGTAACAATGGCAATAAAGGAACCAATATACAAGTCAGTATTTGGTTTTCAATAACTATAAGTCATTATTCATAATGGTAGGAAATAAATCAAAGGTAATTAATGTGTAGCCTGTGCATTTTTGATATTATTTGCTGAAACTTTCTTTAATCCGATAATGAGTGAGGCTAACGCATAAAGAAGAAAAAATAAGAAAAACTTCAAAAGATAGCGAAAACATGGTGAGACATGAGTTAGGTTATTAGCTATCAATTATTGACGGCACTGGAAATTTACATCATTTTGAGGAGTGAAATAATTACTGTATTTTGCGGTTTTTCGAAACAGTGATCAGAAACGTCTTTTCAAAAATGAAATTCTTTTAAGACAAATTGAAATATAAGATCGTAAATTTGATCGGTTAGTAAACAATGTACCATATACATAGACATACGTCTCCAAATAATAATTTTATTTTGAATTAAGCAATAATGTGTGTAAATATTACTTTCTTAAATTTAAATAATATAAAATTGAAAAATATTGATATTTTATTGAAAAAAATCTTTGTGTAAAAGTTTGATAACTTGACAATTTGGTTTAAATTTTCATTGTCATCCAACGTTATATTTATAGGAGTGTATCTTTTCAATTCACTGAACCGTCATCACGCTAAAATATATTTGAATTTTATATTTAAAGTATTACATACTGAATATTCTTTAGCACAGTAATTCCAATTTTCTTGATAATATTAATAATTATTTATCATCTTTATTTTTCATGCGTCCTTTTAAGGAATGACTTATTTTCGCGTAACAAATCCTTTTCCTCAGACATAATATCGTCAGACATATATCACTTGTTTCATGGAAAACTTTCAAACTACCTCCATTCTTTATTGCCACTGACTTAGACACTTGGCACCCAAATCGTCCGGTACGATCCACATGCTCAGACCGAACCCAATTCTTGCATATTCCGTTCGTAAGAATAATGTTCTACTCATAAACATTTTCCCTAAGAAACGTAACATTATGGAAAAGACATCAGTGAGGATGATTCCGCGAAAACTGCCATCTTATTCTCTTCAAATCTAGGGTAATCGTTATCTAGTCTCTATATCTTTGTATATATTTCTTTCTCTTACTTGCTTCATCCAGTAACTTACCTTCTTCCGTAAATCTCTATGGTAAGAGATTCTTCGACTCTGTATTGAATGAATGTTATTGGAAAAGAATGTTCTTTAATCTTGGAATTATTTCGAACTCTTGTTCTCATCTTGGTTGATATAGGTGTTATAATTGACACAACGTTTCGAGCAAGTACTCTCTGGTCATCATCAAGTGTCCATAGATTTGCTGATGTGGATTATCTCGTTGATTTTTTCGAATTATCCTGTGAAAACAATTATTGTTTTTACATGTTGAAATTTGTTACTTTCACTACCAAGAACATAGATCGATCTCGTGACTACTAGATGATACTAACGCATGTATAACCAGTTGATTTCACAGTATATTTCGAAATAATAAACGAGATACTCCACATCAGCCAATCTATGGACACTTGATGATGACAAGAGGGTTCTTGGTCGAAACGCTGTGTCTATTATAACACCTATATCAACCAAGATGAGAATAAAAGTTCGAAATATTTCCAAGATTATTGAAAATTACTGTTATGGGTGCGTACCTACTGACACTTATGGACTCTTCCAGTCATTATTTAAACTATAAGGTTTATACTCTCAGGACAGTAGTTCTGGGAGCAGCCCACCGAGTAGGCGAGGCTTACTGCCACTCTTGTAGTTATATTTTTCCTTGTTAAATACAATATGTTAAAACTATTGTCCGTCGTCCGAGTTATTCTTTCGTGGCCCCGTGGCCCCACTATCGGAACTGCATCAGTTTGACGACGAGGATGTTCGTATTCACCAAGACATAAGCCACCACAATAAATTTTCGTTCGCGGCCCCTTTTCAAGGTTACAACATTCACATATCAAGTTGGCGTCGAGTATGTCCTCATCACATCAACTAAGCGAGCGAATATTCGAGTTAACGTTCCCACATTAGCCCGTAAAAAAGGGATACTCCTCCAAATTCAACTGGCATCTAAAGTTTCGAATTACAAAAAAAAAAAAGTAAGGAAAAGATAGTTTGTTCTCTAAATGCGGGAAATTTCATATGACAACTCTTATAATCAAGTCTCGAACAACAAAAACCGCACCATAAAAACATTCTGACAAACGGATAAATTTGAAAAAAGCACGGCCTCAAATCTATTCAAGGTTTCAAAATCAAAGCTAAGCAGAGAAATTAAAAGCTGTAAGTATGTTATTTTTTCAAATAATAATTCATTTTGTTTTTCTCCTCCTCACTGGCGACAAAAAAAAAAAAATAAAAAATCGTGCATGCTTAGCATAAGAGTCATTAGATAAAATTACATTTAATGCCGTTGAAGCTCAAGGAATGTTTCTCTCTCTCAGAAAATTTGTCGTTCTTCTCGAATAGTTTAAATCGACGAGTTTAAAATGGTTATTACTACATAAATAAAAAAGCTTCGTTCGTGGTCATTCGTACCACAGCAATTGCCGACAAATACGCAAAGTACAAAGTTACCGTAACTACCGTCACACACCATTGCTGTCAAGGAAGCGAGCTATTAGATGGGACACATCAGACAAATCTTTTTCGTGGCCGGAATATCGTCCCACATAAATTAACTGAGTGACGACGAATACAAATTCACATACAAATTTGCAGTAGGCATACTCCACATAACTAACAACGTAGAGATTTTTTTTTTTGTTATGGCTGTTTTCCGGTTCCACATAAACGGGCGACTCTAGTCAGTATCTCTGTTATCGTCTGGCGATGAACAAAAGAACAAAACCTAATGAGTTCCCCAACAACAACACGTGTTAGAATTGAAAAATTAGAGCCAGGACATTAAAATAAAATTTCCAAGTCAGACTACGAATCAATAAATTATCAAATGAGAGAGATAAACAAAAATTAAAAGAAATGCACTCCGAGCCATAACATAAATGAATAAAAAAGGATTCGAATATACTGGGAAATTTATTTCAAACCCTAACAAGGATTCGAATGCACGGAGGAATTCATTGCAAACCCTACAATGCTGTGAGAGACAGAAATGAAAATCCGGTAGGTTTTTGCTATTAAAAGTAATTCATTACGAGTTACAACATAAATGGAAGAATTGAAAATGAAAAACTTTAAAGTTTTCCTTTTAATAATGTAAAATTTTCTTTTTGTACAGCTTGTCGCCGTATATAAAATAAACTCAGTATCTTCTGGCAGGTGGAAAAGACTTTTTTTCACACAAGTAAAAAAAAATTCCCCCTTCTCGGAGTTGTTTTTTTGTTTTTTTCAAGATAAGAAACTATCTCTCACAAGGAAAAAAAGAATATCTGTTTAATTTTCTTTTCTCTCTCAGTGTTGCGAAAAGTTTTTTTTTAAATACCACTCTACGTCATATATATATATATATATATATATATAATCAATTAACACTCTCGTGTCGGCAAGAAAATCAAAAGCAAATTCCTCGCAGAAAGAATCAAAACAGCAATTAAATATTTGTTTCCAGCATAAAAAATAAAACTAAATTAAGAAAGAAAAACTGGAACGCAAAAAAGAAGAAAAAAAACGGTAACTAAAATTCTTTACAACAAAGAAAAAAAATCTTGGCGATAAGTAAAAAGAAGAAAAAGACTGAAATTGCCAAGAAATTTGCATGCAAATGGAAATTAACAGCCGACACCAAATAAATTAAGAAGGCCGTTTGCACGGAAAAAATTCACAGTCGACAACAAATAATGAAAAGTCAAGAAGGCAATTTGCACACAAATAAAAAAAAAATGAACAGACGACAACAAAAGAATTGAAGGGTCAACATACGGATTACCCCTAAGCTACAAAATATACATTAATTTCCAGCAGGATCTGGAGTCCTCTACATATTACAATAAAAGGACTGGGTGAAGCTTTTTACAGGTAAAAAACTTAAGGAGGGGTTTTTGTGGGTGTGCGTACCTACTAACACTTATGGACTCTTCCAGTCATTATTTAAACCATAAGGTTTATACTCTCAGTAGTTCCGGGAGCAGCCTGCCAGGTAGGTGTGGCTTACTGCTATTCTTGTAGTTATATTTCCCTTGTTAAATACAATATGTTAAACTTATTATCCGTTGTCCGACTTCTTCTTTCGTGGCCCCACTATCGGATCCACATCAATTACACATCTCAGACATCAATACAAAAATAATGTTTTTTTAGTAGATTAAGTAATAACAGATATTCTATCTCTGAAATGAAAAACGTTTCTTGTAAAAAGAAAATTGTCACTTATACATATCAAAAGCTTTTCTAAAATTATCTATTTACTTTTCTTTTATATTTACTTCAATGATTTCATCAGAAATTCTTATTTTAAAATAAATGAGAAAAAAGAAAAATGATAAAACGAATAGTTCTGACTAATTTATATTTCGATGTTATATGTACTTTTGATATTGTTTGGAGTTTCAATTTCATTTTCTTTAAATTTCTTGTCGAGATTGGGATTTTCTCGGATCGAGTGGAATCTTTTGTAGTTTTCTTGTAGCGAAGAGGGAGAGAGATAACTTTTTTTAAATGGCATTGTTGTATTCAGTAATAAACAAAGTTGAAGACTAAATTTAAAATTAGTTCTTGCAATTTGGCATTGATTCAATCAAATTACTTGATATGATGCTTGAAAAATAAGATACATTTTATACGCTAGGGCGATTACTCAGCCAACTATAATTTACCATAAAATGATTGAATGTAAAACAAAAGCATCTGATATCTTATGCTTGTATACTATATGTATAAATTTCACTTCCAGTACATTGAATTTTTTTCAAATAAGACACGAGTCTAGAAGACAAGAAAAATATTTCATATATTCTGGACAAATCTTGACCAATATAGTTATATTTTGAACCACATGGGTTTGTTACATTAACTTACGCGTAAATATCATTGGGAAGTTATAAATAAATAACATCCTTCGCTTATTGGTTAAATGAGCACTTGTATCTCGAAAACTATGGCTACTCTCAAATAATAATTCACACGTAAAGAAGAAATTATATTTACAATCCAAAATAATTTTCGGTTTTAAGTAATTCATAAAATGTTGATAAACTGTAAAAAAGAATGCAATTAAACTTGGAGGTTTAATTACAATATATCAGGCCCATCTATCTAAGCGGGGCAAGACAAAGACATTGTTTTGATCAATCAGTTAAGAAATAAACATTATTAACGATGATACTAGTGATTAAATATCGATGATTTTTTCTTTTTTATCATGACACCATATTGCCGAAATGTATTTGAAAAAATACCCATCTATACTTTTTGCTATTGCTTTAATTGTTCAGGAAATATTCTAGAAATTACTTAACTCTTTATTATAACATCTGAGCACACTTGATATATTTCTGGCTTTTCGGTTTGTAGCAAATTAACATCCTTGATGAAGCATTAATGTTATTCGACACAACCAAGCAATTTAACAATGATTTCGAATAATAGTGTTGCGTAGTATTTCTAATTCATTTGTTAATTGATTCTGAAAGGAAGTTTAAGAAGATATGAAATACTTGCTTTAATTTATTAAATTATTTAACAGCTCATTGGTAACCATGTAGATGATAATGATAAACTATATAGAAGATAAAAATGTTTATAAAAGCATCCTTCGCTAGAAGTACAAATAAAACAACGATGAGGATCATAGATGATTATCTTTTCTGACTTTGTTCTAAACTGTCGATAGATAATTTGATTTAAAAAAAATATGTTTCAGGTAAATTAGTATTGACACCAACAAAAAAACCTAAATATTAAGAGTTGTCCAGTTGAAGATAGGTGAAACATGATATATAGTGTTGGTAAAAAAAAAAGAAATGTCCAAGAGAACGTCACTTGTTTCTTGGATGCCATACAATATTCCCAGATGAAGATAGATATCACAATATCATAATGTAATTAGATACAAATCTGTCTTTGAAGGTAACTCCCGGTGGGATCGGAAAAAAATTCACGTAAGTTTGCTGAAGAAGGTTAATCTTAAGATATTAGAATATAAACATTTCCCAGGCTATGAGCTCTCTGTTTCATTAAAAAATGCACATAAATATAGATCAAATTTAAAGAATTTGACAAAATAGTCAAAAGTATGGCAAAGCATTTCAGGAATATATTATAAAATTTCACGAATTGGCGATAAAGAAGTGCAAAAGTAATGATGGATGTTTTTCGTACTAAATAAGTGTGTAGTAAAAAGAAAGAACGCAATATTAGATACTAGCAGTATAGCCCGGCGTTGCTCGGGTGTAATGAAAGCTTTAAAACTAATCCATGGTCCTGGAGCTCAGACATTTTAGATGTTGGCACGGAAGACTAAAAAGCGCTAGTTGGTTCATGTTAAAGCGAAACCGTAGACTGAAAGAAAAATGAATGGATGTAAGTCAAATTTTGATTTACTGGTATCGATATCAAATACGTTTTTTCGTCGTAAACTGAATTTTGAAGGCTAAATAAGTTCTCTAAGTAAATGGTATCATGGTTGAGGCTAAGAACTACAATTATACCCACTTAGAGCCAAATCTGAAGCAAAATTAAAATAAAAGAGCTGAAAAAATACAGACATACAGGCAGATAAACAGACACACACACAAACATCTTGCCTTTTATATATATATATATATGTATCATCGATTTTCTGCTCCAGTGTAAGAACTGCAACCTTGAAACTTCTGAATATCGTTTCTTATGTCTTTGTCTATGAGCATATCAAATTTGATTAAAATCGGATCACTCCTTCTATAACCTGATGTTTTCGATTATCGATTTTCGATATTTATCGTGGGTACCTCGACACAAAATCTAGCTAAGAACACTCACAGACGCTTATAGTACAACTGTGTAAATTTTCAAGAAAATCGTTTCTGAGTTTATAGGTAACACACACACACACACACACACACACACACACACACACTTGCACACAAACACACAGAGAAAAAGTTCCATTTATAAATAAGTTTAGATTTAGATTTAGATAATGTCTTCTTCAGATAATTTCACTGGATTTTTACTATCAAGAAAATAATCACTGTAAGGTATTACAGTTTTGTTTTTTTAAATGCCGTTTGTAATACTAAATGAATACTAATGCCGATTTCTAGTTACAAAAAAGAAATAGTGAAATCAATGGGAAGAAATTTTTTTTTTTGTTAAGGAATGGGAAAGAAACATTGCTAAAAAAATAATTACTCTTAGCACAAAAGTCTCGCCGAGAGACGAAAAGGAAAGATTGACCAATGCGATATTAAACACTTTCTTATAATTACAGTTCTAAATATCTTTCCATTAATCAATGAATTTCCTCTTGTGTGGGTTTTAAAATTGTTTTATCTCTCAAAACAAAAACACGCACGCAATATTTTTCAAATATTTATCACCTTGGCTGGCAACCAGCTTACCGCAGAAAAAAAATGGCAAGTTACTACAGGATAATCTTTCTGCCCAGTCAATCATGTCTCTTTCGAGACATGATTGCCCAAAAACGTGTATAACGTATGGCACTTAACTGAGGTGGTTTGACAAGTTGTTAGATGTTTTCATCAGCAGTTTTGGTTTATCTTCATGTTTTGAAAATATCCAAAATAATGAAATAAATATAGACTACCGAGGATATTCCTATGTCCCGTCCTCTCTTCTTCTTCTTATTCTTCTTCTTCTTCTTCTTCCATTGTCGCGTTTGACAAAACTTTGCATACCAGTCTTTTTCATGAATTGAATTCTTATCAAATCGCGAAATGAATGTTGCATTGAAAGGCCTCAATTCCAAATATTTTTATATTAATGCATATTTCAAGAATCTAACCTTGAACCTAAATCATTCTTAATTCTCATCAATGATCTTCCTAGTATCAACTTGATATCTATTTTGATAACACAAACGTTTATCCCTGTCCCGATAAGAGGTCTGATTAGTTTGATATGTTTACATTGGCAGCTGATCCATAAAATTACCAACAGTCTGTTTATAACTGGCGCAAGAAATGACTTGTTATTTTAACACTGCCACAACAAAACTTCACTCTATCAAGCTCCTAAAAGACACCTTCTTGCCTCCCATCGAACACATATATATCAGAGATTTCGTCAGACATTTATTGGTCATGGGGCATTGATTGAGGTTTCTACAGTTAAAGAGGTTGTTATTACGGTACGGACTTGTATTAGTGTTGGAGTTATTTTTGATGAAACCCCAACCAATGCTCGATTTGATCCTAAAGATGAAAAAATATATATTGGAAATACCATGAACGTATTTAAAAAGCGCTATATATAATCACCTCTCATCCTTCAATAACAAAAAAAAAAAACATGACGTCTCTCTCCAAATACTTTTGGAAATTAAAAGACGAAAATAAAACGCCTAAGGTTAAATGGAAAATCCTCAAACAAGCAAGAACAGCAAAATCTATAACGGAACCATGTTTTCTTTGCCTTCAATAAAAAATAGCGATCCTTAAATATATAAATAGTAACAAGCTTTTAAACCAGAGGCATGAAACCACAGTAAACTGTAAGCACATTAATTATCCAACCCTACAATCATGCTAGGAAATACTAGGAATTTGATTAGATATTTTTATTATGAAAGATTAAAAATGCTATAGAAAAATCGATCTAATAAATCCTTAAAGTAACGTCTAATACCCACAAAAATATCTAAATAAATAAAATGAAAAATTAAATGAAATAAACAGGCTCCCAAACAATAAACTATGAAAATTTAAAAATTAAAGAAAAAAATCGATCCTCTAAATTCAAAATTAAGATTAAATATACAAATTTAGATAAATTACAAAAAACTGATAAAATACAAATTTACATTTACCTTCTAAAAAATACAATTTTAAATTTTTTATAAATAACTTTCCCTAAATACAAAATAATCCACACTTAAATAAACACCCCTTTCCCGATAAAAAAAAAAATTATAGAAAAGAAGAAATTACTAAATTCTAAAGCAAAGTTTAATATTCCGAATTAGATTAGAAATCTACCCGTAAAAACCTTACGTCAATACAAAAATATTCCGTACTGGAAAAATCAAACCTAAACGAAAAAAATGGCTCCCAAACTCGAAAAAGAATCAATTTCCTATATTCAAAATTAAGATTAAATATACTATTTCAGATTAATTATATCATACACAAAAATAAACCGTAAGCACATTAAAGATCTAACCCTAAAATCATGCTAAGAAATACTAGGAATTTGATTAGATATTTTTATTATAAAAGTTTTAAAAGGCTATAGAAAAATCGATCCAATAAATCCTTAAAGTAAGGTCTAATACCCACAAAATATCTAAATAAATAAAATGAAAAATTAAATGAAATAAACAAGTTTCCAAACTATAATCTATGAAAAATTAAAAATTAAAGAAAAAATCGATCCTCTAAATTCAAAATTAAGATTAAACATACAAAATTAAGATTAAATACAAAAAACTGATAAAATACAAATTTGCATTTACCTTCCAAAAAATACAAGTTTAGATTTTTTATAAATAACTTCGCCTAAATACAACAATACTCCACACTTAAATGAACACCCCTATCCCACTAAAATAAAAAGAATAAAAATAAACAATTCTATAGAAAAGATCAAACTAATAAATTCTAAAGCAAAGTTTAACATTCCGAATTAGATGAGAAACCTACGCATAAAAACCTTACTTAAATACAAAAATATTCCGTTCTAGAAAAATCAAAAGTAAAAGGAAACAACACCCCACCCCTATCACGTCCATCTAAGGAACCCCAAGGAAGACAGCCTGGCCACTAGATAAAAGAGAATATATAAAATCTGTCTAGTAACATGAAACACTCATTAATCAAACACTAGCTAACCACGCCACTTTCCTAAAAATTCTTAAGGTTAACAAACAAGATGGGTCCCAACCCCCCCACACACGCACAACTGACCAAGTAATCAACCCCCAGACACCACGTTCTTCGAAATTCTAACCAAAAGATATACCCGACCAATAAAAACGTACATTCTAACAGATAATGCCAGTAATCAACCATTTAGCATTTACACACCAAGTTCTTCAAAAGTCTAACGGTCAACACGAATTTATTATCAATAACCCCAACCAACGCCACAACAACAATGAACCAAATATAGACAGCGGATGATTTAAGTTCTTGCTCATTCCTCCTGATGAGACGTTGGATACCTAATGTCGAAATAACCATATGATTGTAGAGGACATATATAGATAAAATTATGTCAGTCAGTCAGTTAAGTGCCATACGTGATACACGCTTGGGCGATCATGTCTCGAAAGAGACATGACTGACTGGGCAGAACATTATCTCGCAGTAGGTTGCCATTGCTTTCTGCGGTAGACTGGTTGCAGACCAAGGCTATAGAACCCAATCTGTACTGTTATTTAACCCATAACTGGAAGGAATAGACGGATTAATACCTTTCCCAAGGGTATTTGCGCGTAAGTGAATGCAATGAATTCGACTGAAATTCGAACTCGGCTCCCCGATTTCTCGTTCCAAGCCGATATCCAATGCACCACAACGCACATGTGTACATGTTCTAAAACATATATATATATATATATATATATATATATATATATATATATATATATATATATATATATATATATATATATATATATATATATATATATATATATATATATATATATATATCCATTCCAGGGACATATAAGGAACTCTCTCTGGCTCCATGCTTTGTCTGATTTCAAAAAATGTCTATACAATGTCAAATGTCTTCCTGATTTCTATTGTACTCGATCCTTAAATTTTTTTTGTCGTTTTCTTATTTCCTTCATTCTTCTACTACGTCAAAATTATTCGTTGTTGTAGTTTCTTTAATATTTTCTTATTTATTAATTCCCAGTTGTTAAATCATTTGCTTCTTTCATGTAAATTTGCAAAAGTTTGTTGCTATTATTTTGGAGGAATATATTTCAAATGCTTTTCCGAGAAGATTTCTTAACTACTAATAGATCGCATTATATAATGCTAGATCTATGTTAGTAATAATTTCTGATAAGTGTATATTGAATATTTCATCGATTATTTTGTTTATTGTCTTCATTCTTTGTGGTTATATCTATTTCAACTGATAAGTCTATTGCTTTCTATAGAGCCATAATCATCTCTGTTCAGCTCCCTTTCAAACTTTCTATTTCAATTTTTATTAGAACAAGGCAGCATCACGTGACAAGGTGATGCCATCTTAACACTGAGTCAAGTTGTTCATAGCAGTACAATACATCCACATTTTACATAAAGATTATCGCCTTACCACGTCTTAAATTCGAATTATCAATATCACACTAGGAGACACAGTTAACGGATTCTGTTAAAAATATGTCCCAGAACAGAAAAACCCAAAGACAGAACCGAAGTGAACGTATAGTTAACATAGAGAATGTATCTGAAGAAAACCGAAAAATATGTCAAGCAGAAATTAATTTTTTTTTAATCATTTCACCCCAAACAAGGCATTCCACTGCGCAGGGGATTACTTAGGGGAAAGTGCTCTGTCTCTCTCTCTCTCTGTCTCTCTGTCTCTCTCTCTCTCTGTCTCTCTCTCTCTCTCTCTCTCTATATATATATATATATATATATATATATATAATCAAATATAATATATATATATAATCAAATCACCACAAGCAAGGCAGTCAACTGCCACTATAGCGCAGGGGGTTACATAGTGCGATTGCTTATAGGGAGGTGTCTATTGACCTTATATTTAAACTCCTGGAGGTTGTAGCTGTCGGGGAAGCAATCATGCGGAAGGGAATTCCACAGGCGGGAATTGCGAGAAAAGAAGCTGTTGGAGTAGAAATTGCGGTTACATTTCGTCGGTTTCACTGTAAAGAGGTGGGACCTAGTTGACAATCTATTATCTCGTGCAAATTCACACCTAGGAGGCACTAGTGATCTAAGTTCAACGGAGCAGAAGCCGTGAAAGTATTTATAGAAGAGGCACAGGGAAGCCACTTCACGCCGGTGAGAGAGTGACTGCAGGCTGTCTGCCAAGTCGGTATCGATCACATTAGAGATTCTCCGTTGTATTTTGTCAAGAAAAACTGTATATATAGAATTATGCGTTAATAAACTTAGAATAATTTCTGTCATATTTCTATCAATTGCGGAAGATACTCTTTTGCTCTCCTTAGCTTATTTACATCTGGGAACAATTGAATTTGTGTTTAATAATATCTGCCGACATGACAATACGTTTATTTTTGCTTTGTTCAGAAGATCTGTTAGTACATTCCAGTCTTGGCATATTTACATCATTCCGCAGACTTTTGGCCTAAGTCAGATGCCGAAGGCAGGAGTCTGCAGTATGACGTAAATACGGCAATAGACAATAGCATCATTCGATTTTTGTAATATTCTTGTGTTCTAAATAACAATGCCGTCGTGACTAAAAAATCTTTTTTGATTTCCATCTCGCGACACACTTATCATGTCCCAAATAGGTTTATTTTGTTTCAAATAACTTGCATAAAAATTCTTGAGGTAACGTTTATTCGAATCACAATCGTTGTAAGATTGCTATCGGCATGTCTATTCCATACGGCAATTTTATTTAATACAAAATTAAAGCCGTATTTTTATAATTAAATTGAGGTATGATATTTCTCGATTTTTTGAAAAGTAATATTTTTATTTTTTTAAAATGCAATTTCTCTTCAAGACGTATGTGATCATGACCTTCCGTTTTTCATCACCTCGGACGATAGTGAAGTAAATTAATATTGCGTTCTCCGCTGTTTAAAAATGATAGTTTTTCTTCTCTTCGACTGATAGACAGACAAGGCCAATAAGTCCACGCTACTGGCTATTCAAGCCATAGCGGAAAGGAGCGAAGAGACACACTAATGCCTTTCCTTACACAGCATTTGTGGCAAATCAATCGTAACACACTTGCCAGGAATTCTAACTCGATTTTACTGAAACACACTTGGAGCATCGAAACAAATATTGTCATAAACATAAAAAAATGTAAAATTGATTATTAAAAACAATCTTGAAAACTGTACACATATTTTTCACGACGTAGACTTTGTGCCTGAACAGCATTTAGCATTTGGCAGGTTGCTTTTTCTTAAAGCAGTCTATTAAAGTAGCACGGCTGAATGACAATGTAAGCAAATTATAGATTTAAAAATAATATCAGAAATTCCATCAAATGACATTTAAAGAGTTGAAAACAATTCAGGAAAAGAAAACATAATTTGACATTTACTTTGTAGAAAAATGCCCGAAATGGCGTAGAATACATAATGTATGCTTTGAGATTTCAAAAGACAGTCAAGCAGTCAAGTGCCATAAGTGATACACGCTTTGGGCGATCATGTCTCGAAAGAGACATGACTGACTTGGCAGAAGATTATCCCGCAGTAGGTAGCCTTTCTGCGGTACACTTTTTGGCAGTCAAGGCTATAGAACCCAGTCCGTCCTATTATTTAACCCATAACTGGAGGGAAGAGACGGATTAATACCTTTTCTAATGGTATTTGTGCGTAAGTAAATGCAAGGGATTTAACTGGAATTCGAACTCGGCACCCTGATCTCTAGTTCCCAGTCGATATCTACTGCACTACAACGCACATCCGAAAAGCAATCAGACAAATTTCTTTGTTTTTGCATTAATATTTTGAAACGGGGCGATAGATTTTCAAATAGCGAAATATCAGAATTCTTAATTTTTTTCTTGAGATTAAGGGTCATTCTGTTAAAACTAACGACAAAGAACCCAAATAAAATAATAATTTTCTATCTCTCTTTTAAGCGCAAAGGCAAATCTCCCTAGACCTGTCCGGTTCATATGCTTTTCAGGTAAAAGATATCCAGTCTTTAAATATATAACTAGAATTAATAAACGAATACAATTTCTAATTATATATTGATTTGTAATTAATAAATATTTTGCTGAGATTTCGAACTTGAAGCATAACAACGTCAGATTCGTCTGTACGTTTGCCTTTTTCTTTCTCTCTCTCTGTTCCTCACTCCCTTTCTTTTTCTTTCTTTTTTCTTTCTTTTTTCTTTCTTTCTTTCCCCCTGAAAACTTACTATTAATAATTATGTATTACGTCCCTTTGATTTAATTTACCTACATTTAAATAATTTCAATGTTTTTATTTTAAACTTAATTCTGTTACTTTCCTTTTAAAATATTAACGTTAATTTGTATGTACATGTAGTCTTATTATATTTATTTTATCCGTGTTGTTAAAAAGCGGTAACTTAATTTTATGATCAATTTTTTAAGAACACCGAGAGACCCTAAAATCCAGATGTATTGAACCGTCAGTTTGTAAAATGTACATGATGATTGCTTAACGCATGGAACTCTGAGTTGTGCTATCATTAAACTATCGAAGTCTTACATAACTCTTTAGTCAGAGACGGAGAGACATAATTAGGCCACAGTTTCAAGCCTAAAATTTGACGATGTCCGAGGACGTATATTTATGTGATAGACACATGACGTAAAAAATATGAATAATATTTAATTATTTTTATTTAGTTATTAATATTATTTAATTTACCAGTTTTATTTATTATTAATAATTTATTCACCCTTTTTATTTATTGGTAATATTTTTAGTTACCATTTTTATTTAGTACTGATGTTTTCTTTACCTTTTTAAGTTATTATTAACAATTTATTTGACTGTTTTATTTATTATTAATATTCTAATTATATTTTTATTTATTATTAATAATTTATTTAACTTTTTATTGTTAATATTTAATTTACTCATTTTATTTATTATTAATATGCGTCATGCGTGACAATTTCTTATTTATTAATATATTATTAGCTCTTTTTATTTATTGTTATTATTTTATTTACTCAATTTATGATTAATTTTTTTACTGTTAAAGGCAGTGCTTTGATCTACGAGATAGAGAGATAAAAGTGTCTCATGCAACATTACATTTGTGCAGTGCCTTTGTAATAATTGTCTGGGCTAAAAATTTAACTAATTTTGTCGAGTACTGCAATAGAAAATGCATTGAAAAAACAGTCTTATCTGCTTCTGCACATGAAACTGTTTTTGTCATTGCTTTTAGCACCTTAAAAGATGCGTCATAAATGACAGTTTCAAAATGGAAACATTTAACTTCGTAAAATGTTTAAAATGTACAAAAGAAAACATAATGGAAAGTGTTTCAGATTTCTATTTTCAAGTGATGACAATTTTTATTAGATGCGATTTTATAAAAGTTTCATGACAAACATCTGAAATAGAATAAAATTAAAATCGATTAGAAAAGTAATTTAATTAGACTTGCGCTAATAAAATATCCTTTCACGATTGCAGAGGAATGTCATATTTTTTCAATGTTTATTAGCAACTCGCAACTAGTTTACTAATTAATCTTTTTAGATACTAGAATTTGTGAGACTTGATTTATGAGATTATATTTGAATTTGACCACGTCTAAATCAGTGTCTCTTTTGAAAATCGTTTAAGCTAATGTTTCTGTCATCTAAAAGTAATTTCAGTTAAAATCGGAATAACAAGTGACAAAAATATATGAGCAAATGTGCACAGGCAAAATCAATCCCCTCAAAATACGTTTTGCTGTGATGGGGTCATGAGAAAACATTTACAATTTTATTACTATCCAATACATTGTTTATATCAGTAATGATATAAGCAATATATAGAATAGTAATAAAATTTATCTTTCAAAAGTTATACTTGTATCCCATCTGTGAAATCTGTAAAAGTAAACTTTATTTCATAAATATTATTTAGCAAATATCTAATGATCTTCACTTCCAGCAGCAGTTCAACAGGAAGGCATTTTTTGATTCCTAGTTCAATTCTGTGTCTCTTTCACTAACATACGAGGCATCCGAACTAACTTTTATAGCGTAGAATCATTCCTCCAAACTAACTCAGCAAACTAACCTTGACCCTTCTATCCCCTCCTCTGAGTTTTATGTTCCTGGCTACCTTCCCCTCTTCAGGAAGGACTCCAATGTTCATATGCATGGGATTGGTGTATATGTCAGCAAACACCTTCCACTAGCTAGAGTGACATCTCTTGAATCCCTGGACCAGTCTTGCATGTGCTTCCGTCTCTCACGTCTAAGCTCAGTGAGCTATCTCTTCTTCCTCTACCGCTTCCCCTTCCTCCTCAGACTGTTCAGTACTTGACAGCATCTCTGACAATATCGACAAAGCCATTTCTTCTTACCCATCTTCCCATATCTTCGTGTTTGGTGACTAAGTGGTTGGAAAACTCTGTCACCGACCCTGCTAGTGTCCACACCATTAATTTTTCAATCTCCCATTCCCTTACGCAAGTGGTGGACTTCCCCACGCGTTTCTCCAACAGACCTAACGGAAGGGACTCTTTACTAGACCTCTGCTTCACTTCCATCCCAAATTCTTGCACCACCAGATTGCTCTGCCCTTTCGAAAATTCTGACCACGCCGTAGTTTCTGTCAACATCTCTTTCCACTCCACCCTTACCCAAGAAACCCAAACCCAGACCAACAGAATATC
Organism: Ascarosepion bandense; assembly: GCA_037127315.1. Classification (NCBI taxonomy): domain Eukaryota; kingdom Metazoa; phylum Mollusca; class Cephalopoda; order Sepiida; family Sepiidae; genus Ascarosepion; species Ascarosepion bandense. The sequence goes on from JBBBDQ010001492.1 coordinate 1,695,042, forward strand.
CTACTGCTATCAAAGAGCAGACTGGGATTCGTTCTGTGACTTTCTCTGCGACGTCCCTTGGAACAATGTTTTTAGTTTTCCCGTCGAAGACTGTATATCAGAGGTCTCCTCTTGGTTTAAGACTGGCATCGATGCTTTCATCCCTGCCAGGAAATTTCAGCTTAAATCCCATTCGTCTCCCTGGTTCTTGCCCGCTTGCTCGGCCGCCATTGTCCACCGGAATCACTTCTTCCGGCTTTATTGTAGCCACGCGTCGGACCAAAACAGGCGCCTCTTCGCCTGAGCTCGTAATAAGTGTAAAAAGGTACTTAGCGAAGCTAAGATGCTGCGTGCTGCCAGATTGAAGCAACGCATAGCATCCTCTAAGTTCGGCGCCAAAGACTACTGGCGCCTCTGTAAAACCGTGCTTAAGAAGAGTAAGTCCTCAATACCCCCACTAATCAACGAGTTTGATGTCCTCACCTCCCCAGCGGACATGGCTGAATATTTTCCCCGTAGATTCTCGACCAACTCGTGTCTGGATTCGTCTGGAATCTATACACCCGACTTCCCACCAAGAATAGAGGCGTAATTGAATGACGTCCACACCACACCCTCGCTGATTTCTAACATAATCTCAAAACTTGACCCTCACAAAGCGTGCGGAGGGGACAGAATCCCTATCATAGTCTTGAAGAATTGTGCCCCTGAACTCTCCTCTATCCTTTCTAAGCTCTATTCCTCCTGCTTTCCTGCCTTTTGGAAGTCTTCTTCTGTGGTTCCAATATTTAAGAACACTGGTGAACCCTCGGAACCCCGCAAATTACCGCCCTATCAGCCTTCTTCCGATCTTTGGCAAAGTGTTCGAAGCCATTATCAACACCGAGGTCGTTCAACATCTCACAGCCCACAGGCTACTCTCGGACAAGAAATATGGCTTCCGCGTCACAAGGTCCACTGCTGATATGCTAACGACCATCACCGAATATATATACCGGGCTCTCGACAAGAATGGTGAAGCGTGAACCGTCGCCTTGGACATATCTAAAGCGTTCGACAGAGTATGGCATGCCGGCCTTCTACGGAAACTGCGAAGCTACGGCATAACTGGGCTTTTGTTGGGCCTAATCCAGTCATTCCTCTCTAACCGTACTTTGAAGGTGGTACTAAACGGACATGCCTCTCAGAACTATCCTACAAACGCGGGTGACCCCCAAGGCTCCATCCTAGGATCTACGCTCTTTCTAATCTACATCAATGATCTCCCCGATGCCATAACATCCCAAGTAGGTATGTACGCCGATGATAACACAGTTTACTCTCACCTCCATCAAAAATCTGGTGTTGGTGACAAGGCGAACCTCGCTGTCGAGCTAGAAAAGGACCTCCAAACCGTTGTGGATTGGGTAAGAAATGGTTCGTAAAATTCAATTCTTCCAAAACAAAACTGCTGTCAATTAACCACCACAGACAACCGCACCCCACCCCCCCCCCATTAGTATGGAACAGGCTTGCCTCCCAGAGAGTAAAACACTACGCCTGCTCGGCCTGAAACTCTCAGCGGACCTCAAGTGGAATGACTACGCGGAATCCATTGCTAAATCCGCTGCTATGAAAGTCGGCTCTCTGTGCAGGGCCCGGAAATTCTTTTCGCCTGAATCTATTCTGCACATATATAAATCTACCATCCGCCCGTGTATTAAATATTGCTGCCACATCTGGTCGGGTGTCCCTGCTATTCTCCTCGGGCTTCTTGACCAAATACAACGGAGAATCTGTAATGTGATCGATACCGACTTAGCTGACAGCCTGCAGTCACTCTCTCACCGGCGTGACGTGGCTTCCCTGTGCCTCTTCTATAAGTACTTTCACGGCTTCTGCTCCGTTGAACTTAGATCACTAGTGCCTCCTAGGTGTGAATTTGCACGAGATAATAGATTGGCATCTAGGTTCCACCTCTTTACAGTGAAACCGACGAAATGTAACCGCAATTTCTACTCCAACAGCTTCTTTTCTCGCAATTCCCGCCTGTGGAATTCCCTTCCGCATGATTGCTTCCCCGACAGCTACAACCTCCAGGAGTTTAAATGTAAGGTCAATAGACACCTCCCTATAAGCAATCGCACTATGTAACAGCCTGCGCTATAGTGGCAGTTGACTGCTTTGCTTGTGGTGATTTGATTATATATATATATATATATATATATATATATATATATATAGATAGATAGATAGATAGATAGATATGTCCAGTCCGTAATCGGTGAGGAAAATTCAACAAGATAACTTAATATAAAATATCAAGTGTTATATCTATATAGACAGCTCAATGGCTATTATCCAGAGCAATATTATATTTATAAAGGAAAACTCAACACGTCATTTCAAGTGGTTATAAACCATGTCTATGAGTAATTAGATAATTTCATCAGACCTTACAATAATTCTTTTATTTGGTACAAAAAATATTGCCGGAATTTATACCAAATAGGAATATTGTAAGGTCTAATGAAATGAGCTAAGTAGCTCATAGAAATGAACTATAGTTTATAACTACTTGAAATGACGTGTTAAGTTTTCCTTTATATATATATATATATAGTCATCCACAGACAGATCTGTTTTGTTGTACCACAGCTCATCTTTACAGTTAGACTCCGATTGCTTTTAACCCAGGATTGAAACCCGACCGAAGTGTCGTCAGTCGGCAATTCTACCTATGTGCTATGGGCGTTCGGTAGAAGAAGGCAGACTTTTTAGTGCGTATATTATTATTATACACGCCCAATAGGCAGAGTGCTCTAATTCATTATTGAATGAGCGATGCCTACACGTCAGATTAGCTGCTGTTTTTCAAAGTCTCCCATTCTTCCAGAGTTCTCAATCAGGGTGTGAGAGCGTAAGGCTTATATGGAAAAAACTGAATCTGCAGAAGGTATGCTAGCGGACATAATGTTTCACAAATTCCCCAAATAGCCCTCGAGTTCAGAATGTTCGTTCTCCTAGAGTGGTTAACAAGGATGATTAAAGAGTTCAGTCTGCCCCCGATTTAAACCATAACTGTGCAAGAAGTGATGGGTATTTTATAAGACTGGGCAAAAGTAAATGTAATATGAATGACTGGAATTCAGACACTGTTAATCATTGACCTCATCTCCTGTCCGTAATGGATATTAAGATATCAGCGATATCCGTGCTAAGTGTATTGTAGAATTGGACTTCTCACAACAACACAACGACCTTATCAATAATGTTAAGTGTCCCATAACGAGGAAGATAACCGGATTAACTCTGACGTGGCCGCTAAATCAGTTTTTCTTCTCTTTAGACGGATGCATTAGGAAATGTTAAGGATCCATAATTGCCAATGGGATAAATGAGTGCCTACGTGCGTGTTTACGGCATCACTGTTACACAATGAGCCGTCTGGTTAAAAATTATTCACCAAAAAAAAGTTTAGCGTAGCTTTAGCTATATGGCAGTTCATTTCCGAAATTATAATGACTTCATTGGTATGTCATAACTCACGGATAAGAAAGCGAACTATAATAGATGGGAGTTTTTTATTTAATATTTGGAATTTTGGCATTTTTTTCTGCGAATTAGTTTAAATTATATATCTGTTTCATCGTTCGAAAAAGAATACTAAAACATCGCTTTCCAATTAGCAACGAATATATGCAGTCTTATAAAATATGATTTATTCATATTTAAATAGCAGAAGATTTACTTAATCTTGCATTGAAAAAAAATATCCTATATCAATTATCTTATCTTTTTACTGTCTATCTTTTTCTTGGACGTAATCAGTATTTTTAATTCTCCTCTGTTTCTTAATTTCGGTGACAGGTTATTTATAACCACCATATATGATCTTTTGTAACGTCATAGACATTGGCAAAAATAAATGAGAGAACATTTATTTCAAGTTACGAGAAGTTCTCTTTGCGGGAATTTCATTTAAATAAATGTAAATATTAACAGTATTTACATTGTTCAGACTGTCGTCATCATCCTTGTTTTCATATTCAGGATGTTTCCAGATGAACAACCTTTCACCCACAATATTTGATCAGCTATGTCTTATTATTCTATTTTCCCTTTACGGCTTTATCGTGTTCTTCTAAAATTATCTCAGTGGATGGCATGTTTCTCCTTAATATTTTTCACTACATTTCCATGGGATGAAGTACACACAGTCCCCATGTTCTCCTCTCTGGTGCGTCTTACACAAAAGATGTGTCTGTGAACTGTTGGACCGGTAAAAAAAGAGTTTGGTTTGAATTCAGTGACTCAACCCAAAAGACTGTGAGTTAAATAACATCAGTGTCATTCAACATATATTAAAAATCCCTTGAAACGTTTCTAGAAACGGACCCGCGTCTGAAGTAAGAGACACAGAAAGGAAACTACAAGACCTCCTACAGAAAGTAGCGATGGAGAGTGACAAAATAGGACTACAAATAAAGTTTAAGAAAACTGAATGCATGGTCAATGCAAAAGGTGCAACCCAAAATGCGAAATACAGGTGGGGATACCAGAATCAAGCAAGTACAAAAATTTAAATACCTAAGAAGTGTTCTAACAGGAGATGGGAAGTGCGACACAGAGATCCGAAGGCGAATTGTCATAGCAAAGGACGCGTTCCAGCAGCTGAGTAAAGTACTAACACACAGGAAAATTTCACTAGAAACAAAGAAAAGAGTGCTGGATTGCCATGTGATGTCAGTTCTTCAATACATCAGTCAATGCTGGACAATATCATCGAAAATGAGGACAAAACTGGAAGCAGCGGAAATGTGGTTCTACAGAAGGATGCTGCGGATATCGTGGACTGAGCATGCAAGCAACGATGAGGTGTTGGAAAGAATGGCAACAAAAAGGAAATTAATACTGAGCATCTGGAAGAGACAACTGAAGTGGCTGGGACAGGCAATGAGGAAGGAGAGCCTGGAGAACCTGATACTGACTGGCCTGATAGAAGGAAAGACAGACAAAGGAAGGCAACGGATAACATATTTGCAGGGCCTGATCAGGTGGATGACAGAACGGGGGTTGCCAGGAGTAACAGGAGCAAGCATACTAAGGGATAGGGAGACGTAGAGAACCATGATCCCCTACGTTCTGAAGGGACAGGGCACATAAAAGAAGAAGAAGAATCAGTAAAACACTGATGATGAAAGGATATGTATTCAAAAGGTGATAAATTCGCAAGGATATTCCATGGAAGAGAAACTGTATTATTTATTTCGTCAGCGATAATCTTCACAATTAGGTGTAGGCATGCCACATACATCATAGCAAATCACCCTGATTTCCTCCGTGTTCGACTGGTGAGAAGTAAGAGCACAGAGGAAAAAGAACAACAGTAGGCACACAACATCTCTATAAATATAGTCAATCATGCGTCCATTTGCAGAGCGCACCATCAAATGTTACCGGGTTACGGGAATATGCTCGTAACCCGAGTTACGAGCATATTTTATTTTTCACATGCAACATGCATATAACATTTTGTATTTTTTCTCATGTATTTCCGAAAATATATGATTCAGAAAAACAGAATGCAACATTCTTTGAAAGAGTAGAAAATAATTTTAAGCATTTAGTGTATTAGCAAACTTAAAACAGAAAACCAACAATAAATAATATGGTAATTGTCACCATCTTCATTCAGCTGTGGAGGCAAACAGTTGTCTGATAGAAGCATTAGTTACGCCAGGAAGAAAGGACTACGATGAGACAAGAACTAAGAGTTGATCATAGAGTAAATAACCATTACCAGTCAGCTATTATCAAAAAGCCATTATCAGCCGGCTATTTAGGGGTGAAATAATTTATCTGTAATTAAAGATGGTTGAACGAGTTCAAAAAGAAAGTTAATTGAAATCGATGTAATTTAACAAAACCAATTTAGCTTTTGTGATTGTTGTGTTTAATTAAACGAGAAATAGTCGTTTGTCGGGCGTAAAGCTTAGATACTAAAAATATTCCCGGAAAAAATGGAAGAAAAAAGAAACAGTTATACTAAATACAAAACACTCAATTTACCCGTAATTTACCCGTAATATGGTCTTTTATTTGGCTGATTAAACATTAAAAACACTGTATTTAATTGATTTTTAATACTTTAAGTTGAGAAATTTATTTTATCATGTGATTTTCACATTTATTTTCTGAACAAGGTCGCATATTTCAGTGTGCATTTATTGGCTACTTTTGACAAAATCCTTCGCCTTGGCACCTAAAAAAATACAAAGATCTTTTGCTTAATGTAAGAGAGAAAAAACAGATGAATAAAATCATATAAAATGCATACATTATGGTATATTGAACAAGATTTAACAACGTCTAGAAGGAAAAAAATTATGGTGAACAATGATTAGAAAAATACAAAACGATTCATTCAAAAAGGTTCATAGCAAATTATATTTTCATAGAGTCGTTAAAAAACTAAAAGCTGTTATTTGGGCGAATATTTTTTTTTAGTATTTTGCTTTTTCGATTGAACATTTTGTTTCAACAAATACTGAGTATTTATGAGATTTTCGTTGGCGGTTATTTCCATTTATCACGGAAAATGGAAATATAGAGATGTGCAGCGAAAGGGTTAAGTCTGACATTGAAAGTTCTGAAGCTTTCAATTCCAGTTAATGTGACACAAAGGAGCCAGCAAAAAAGAATTCGCTTTTCTGGAATTTCTCTGATGACATGAAAGGGCAATCGTTTGTATCGACAGAGTTTCGCTTCTGTGCAAAGAGTAAAAGGTTCGACAAAGTTTCATGATAAAAGTCGAGAGGAGGAATCTGTTATTCGATTCAAACAAACTCTCGGTAAGGGGCAACTTTCTTTTAGTCATGAAAAGAATCTGATTTTCTTAGTATCGATGTAAGTAATGTTTATACGCCATCATGCATCAATACACACACACGCGCGCACACACACACACACACACACACACACACACACACACACACACACATACACACACATATATATATATATATATAAGTAACTACTTGTATAACTATGCATACAAGATGAATACGTAAAAGAATACATACATACACACACATGTACATATGCATAAAATATCTTTAAGATATTATAAAAACACATTAATTTACGTTATTAAACACAGTCATTTAAGATTATGTTAGCATGAAAATAAACATATATATGAGAGAAAAATGTGAATCAGTAAAATAGATTTGCTGAGTTCTAAATGGAAAATATTCAAACGCAGATTCATTTTCATATAAGGGCATTATTTTATTCTATAACAATTACACATTTCCTCCGTATTTTATCAGCGAGAAGTAAGTTCAACTCGAACAGCTTCTTTCCGATAACCATTTCTCTGTGGAACAGAATCCTAAGAGGATGTTTCTTTGCTCACCACAATCTTATTGTTTTCCTGTTTAGATTAAACCCTTATATTCCCCTCGTATCCGAATAAAATATTCCTTAAGGTAACATTACCAGTATGATGCCTGGGACTCACTCCGTGATATTATTCATGGCGCACCTTGGATTGGCATCTTTAATTTCCAAAATTGAAATTGTAGGACTAAGGTTTCTACCTGGTTCAAATCCGACATTAACGCTTTCATCTTTTATTAGAAATACCAGTTGAAACTTTAATTCTTTTCATAGTTCATCCCAGCATGCTAAGCTGCTGTAGTACACAGGAGCCACCGGTTTCAACTATGCCAGCATGAAATCTCTCGTCACAACAAGCGACTAATCGTTGCTGTTCACAGTAAATGTAAGGGAGACTTTCATTGTCGAAAGCATGAAGCATCGCATAGCCTCTAACAACTTTAGGTCTTGTTATTACTGGCGTAATTTTAAGATATCTAGTCCCGCTCTAATTAATCCATTTGAGGTGTTATCCTCTTCTGTTTATAAAGTTAAATGCTTTGCAGATAAATTCTCGTCAAACTGTATATTAGCCTACCCCGGATTATCTAACATGCCATTTAGAACTGAGTTTCTCTTGATCTATAAACATCGAACCCTTTCCATGTTTTCTACTGTTTGTAATAAATAATAAATGCCTTACCGCCACCTGATTTTCTGCATACGGTTTTTAAAGATTTTAGTGAACCGGCCGACGTTTTCTACTATCGGACTTAGTCTTCTACTTGAGGCCCTAACCAACTGGTACATCATGCCTTTTCTTACAAGAGCAATATGGCTTTCGTTTCTCCGGGTCAACTGCTGATATAGTGACGATAAATGCGGAAAGAGATAGATAAAAACGCCGAAGATTGAGCTGTGACATTAGACATCTCAAAAAATTTGATGGGGGCTTCTCCATAGTCTTCTCCATCAACTAAACGTTACGATGTCTCTGGACATTTTTTGAGCTGACTTAGTCTTTCTTATCAAACTGTGAAATGAAAGCAATCCTGAACGGTGACTCGTCTAGATTCTTTCATATTAACACAAGTATCCGTCATCGCTATATCTTGGTCTTACTCTGTTTTTAATTTTCGTTAATCACTTTTTGATGACATCAGCTTTCACCTTAGATCCGTTTCAACCATTTAATCATGACTCGATTTTAAGAATGGTCAGTCTGGCAAGGTCAAAATGGTAGCTAATGTCTAAAACGATCTAAAATCTGTTGTCAACTAGTAAAATGATGGCTTGTTAATTTCAACACCTCCAAAACAAGACTTCTCTTCTTCATTAATCAAATGAGAAACCAGAATCTCTTCCATAAACATGTCTGTTCTACACTCAAGAAAAGTAACATTTGTGTCATCTCAGTCTAACGTTCACAGCTGACATGAGTCGAAATTATGAAACCATTGATAAGTCAGCTGCTAAGAAAATTAGTTTACTGTGTGAGACAATTTTTCTCTTCAGAACCAATCTTCCATATTTATAAGTCTACCATTCAATCATGCTTATAGTATTGCTGTCACATTTTGTCCAGTGCCTCTGCTCTTTACCTCGAGCTCCATTTTTTGTCTATAAATACTTTCATGATAATTGTTCCGATGAGCTCTTCACTATGATATTAAGACTTTAAAAATTTAAGCGCAGTACCGACTTGCGTCAAGATCTCCTCGTTTTATAGATAAACTGGTTAGATGCGACCGTAAATTCTATTCTAACTGTTACTTGTCTCGCACTTCTCGCTGGTGGAACTCTTTACCGGCTTCATGCTTTCAAGCCAACTTTAATATCACAAAAAATAGATGTAATATCAAAAGCTATCTACAGTACTCCTGATTACTCTTTCCCTCATTATCAATGTTTCTGTTCTTAATTCTTCCAAACTCTGTAAACCCTTGTCTCTTACATGGGGTGATACTAATGATAATAATACCTCCACCTCAAGTGAGCCCTAGGATTTTACAGGGAGGACCTTTTGTAAGATAAACTTACAAACAAATTTTATTAAATTCAACTGAGAAAACTCTATTTATTGTTTATTGTTTATTTTTTTCATGTGTTTTCGACCGTCTCAGTCATTATCAAGAATCAGGTGTTGTGTGCAGGGTGAACTAACAGGATATAACCAGTTAAACATTGTTTATCACACTGACAAGACAAAGTTCTTGATAATGACTGAAACCTTTGAAAGTATTTGTATTTCGGACAATTCATTCCTTGTTTCTGTCCAGATGTATAAAGTTTTGTTTTAAATTAAGAATTGCAATAATACATCTAACAGGCAGACGGTTTAATTTAGTATAAAGTTTTCATATATATATATATGTATATATACATTACTAGCCATAATTATCAAGCCACCCCTGTTTTTTAAAAGAAATGATGTATTTCATAATATTTCTAGCAAGATAATTCTAAATGAAAATAGAATGGTTCTTTTTTTATTATTACTTTGCAAAATTTTACAAGGCAAGGAAGCAAAGATGAACTCATCCGAATCACCCTAATTTTCTTCATTCTTTCATTGATGAAACTGCAATATAAGTAATTATTAGATATTTATAAATTCATTTGATGCACATGTTATTGTGCAGAATTAACAAAAGAACCATTCTATTTTCATTTATAATTATTCACTTGGCAATAAATACTTTTAAAAAATAGTATGAATACATCAGTTTTTAAAACACCGGGGTGGCCTAATAATTATGTCCGGTAGTGTATATATATTACTTCAAATGTTATTTTAGTAGATAATCACGCTTAATATAGACAACTTGTTTTTACCTTTAAACTGCACATCTTAAACATATCAGTTTGCGTACTCAAGGTAAGGCGTCCTTTATATAGTAAAGCACACTGTTTGATCCAGTGTGTTTTAATCATTCTAACACAGTAAGCATCACAGGCCAGCAAGATACTATTTTCCCTTAGAAAAATGTCTACCTCTTCGTTCAGTTATTCTCTAAGATCCATATCTGCTCAGTTATTTATCCGGAACATACACAAAGCAATTTTTAAAAAAATAACTGATTCATTTTGATTCCTACATTTTTATTGATGCAAACTTTATTTTCGGGTATATGTGTATGTCTATCTGTTTGATTTTGTGTAGCTGAGTACGAACGTATCTAAGCATATTTGTAAATATATAATCATAATAAGGCTATCAAATCTAAACTAGCGATGGCTCATAGAGCGTATAAATTTCGATGCCCAATACAGGACTGTGTTTTTTCTTGTCACAAATCAATTACATATACTGGACATGCTACCAACTTCTTGAGTAGAGAGTTTAGGGCGTCACATTACAAACCAAAATTTATGAAAAAATATTTATTAGCCTACAATTTACAAGATTGCTTAAGGAATATTTTGATCGAAGACACACGAATTCTATATCAAACACACAATCAGAAACATCTCGGTATTCGAGAGGCCATATATATATATTTTTTTTTTAATCATTTCACCTCGAGCAAGGCAGAAATGCCACTGATGTGCAGGGGGCTACATAACTGTAAAAAGATTAATTAGAAAAGAGTGAGGAGTACAAACTAGTTAAAAAGGAGCAATAGAAAGCTGAGAATGCAGGTGCGATGACAGATACATAGGTGGAGAGAAAGGAAGGATATACGGGGGTGGGGAAAGGGGAAAGAGCTAGAGTCCAGTGGTTAATAGATGAGTATTGACATTGCATTTAAATTTCTGGAGGTTGTAGCCGTCAGGAAAGCAAGAATATAGGAGCGAGTTCCACAGGCGGGAAGTGCGAGAGAAGCTGCAGGAGTAGAATTGTCGTCAGCATTTGGCTAACCTGACTGTGAATGGGTGGGACCCAGTTGCCAGTCTGGTTACACCTGTTGAGGAGGCACCAGTGAAAGTATTTATAGAACAGAGGCCACATTTCGACGGGGGGAAGTGGCTGCAGTCGAGCCGCCAGATCAGTACCTATCACATTACAGACTCTCCTTTGAAGCCTGTCAAGAACACTGAGGAGAACGGCAGCGGCGCCTGACCATAATGGCAGCAGTACTCCATGCACGGACGGATGGTTGACTTATATATATATATATATATATATATATATATATATATATATATATATATGAAAGCTGCGATCAGCCTGACACTTACATAATTTTATTGTGGAAATGGAGACTTGAATTTTTTTTTAAAAATAAAAAGATGCTTACGTAATTTTCAGTCGTGCATGGCATGTGAGGGCTTAGAATGAACGCTCCTTAAAAAATAGCACAAAAGTAAATTAATATGTAATTGTCAAAACATGATGAAAAATATCAACACTAGAAAAATATCACCCTTGAAAATGGCTATAGAATTAGCCTAAACTTTAAACATCTGTTACTACACTTTAAAAATAATTTAACATGAAACAAAAAAGTTAAAAACGCCACTAAAACGTAAGTGTGAAAGAATATGAGAAAAATTCATTTTAAGTAGGGAGAACAATAAAAGAATAATTGAAAAGACAGAGGATATTGGCTTTGATTTTAAAGTTTTTGAAAATCAAATTTGACTGGAAAACAAGATGACGGAGGATATTTTCACAAAAGAGAAAAGCTAGAGAAGAAACTATTGGCAGAAAACTTACGGTTAGATCTACCAATTTTAACGGTAAAATTATGAAACCTTTCTGCTTATTTACTACTGCGCTTAAACTCGTATAGTTGAGGTAACAATGCAGTCAGATCATCTGAACTATTACTATTATGTATTTTTAGAAACTGCACAGAGAATCTACGTTACAGTGAATGCATGCTGAGTGAATTGACACTTATTCGTACATTTCCCTTATTTTGCCCATATTACTAATTTCTAATCTCCATAAAAGTTATATTTAATGTGTCTCTTCATATGAATTGATATGGATGAAGATGTCCGATTATAGAAAATACATTTCTTTGCAGAAATCAAAAATATGAGGGTTAATGTAACCTGATAGGCGAAGGGAAACCATAATGATAAAGCAAGTTTTAGTTACCGAAAATAGAAATGTGTATTTCACGATGAGACTTTTCTAAAATTTATACCAGATAAATTAAGTAATGAAGAAGCAATTTGTGCAGTTTTAAGAATCTTACAATGCTCACTCTAATCCAACACCAGTATTCATTAAATATGGATCTTTGCAACAAAAATAATAAAGGATTTTTAAAACATTGATCAATTTCTTATGAAATTCTATATTAGTACGTAGTGATGAAACGTATTTTACTATAATAGGAAGCAACTCGGCAAATGGGTGATACAAGTTGATATTCTGATGTACAAGCCCAAATTTATTTCCACCGAAGACAATACTCGCTCTTTGATGCTGCAGGCCATTGTTAAGATTGTAGCAGATATCGATTATCTAGAGTTAAAGAATTTTAACTTTGGAGGAAAAGCGACCCAGTTTGTTTGATTGGAAAGGTGTGGTATTCCATCAGAATAATGCAGAGTGCAATTTAGCAAAGGTCATATCTAAAAAGTCTGAATATCTTGACTCCAAAAATTCTATACTTGCCACATTCGCTATATTTTACTATAGCCAAATATGACCCACACAAGACTTTACATTACTCTCATTTTTTAATTACCTATTATTTTTTTTAACAAAAAAATAACAATATGTATGTGATCAACTCGAAGAAGTTAACAATAACTGAGCCTATGTTAATGAAGATGTCAGGAAATTTTCGAAGTTCTTCTGGTATTAAATTCCGATATTATATATATATATATATATATATATATATGTGTGTGTGTGTGTGTGTGTGTGTTTGTATATATATACAGGGAGGGAGAGAAAGAGAGAGAGAAAAGAAGAAGAAGAAAGCTCTAGACATTATTAAACGGTTATAAATCCAGCATTTATAACCGTTTAATTTTGTGTTGAGTTTTCTTCTCTATATTTCATATTGCTCTGAATAATATCTAATATGATCTCTATTTTTATCTATTTAATATTTTATATTAATTAGATAAAATCATTGGATTATCCTCTGCGTTTTCTTCTTATATATATATATATATATATATATATATATATGTGTGTGTAGTAGGATAGAATAAAGAACAACTGGTAAACGTTTATAAATTTAATATGTTTTGCTTTTATTTAAGGTTCATCAAAGATTATTGGAAATGACTCATAGAGAAGAGAGTTCTAATACATTTAAGCCTGTGTTTGTTTATCATTAGTCAATTAGACGTCACCTGTCGTCGTCTTGTGACATTAATGTGGGTGTACCTTTTGATTCTAGTTAGCATTTTATGTAGGCCGAATGATTTTGTGTGTATAATTCTTGATGATGGTTTTGAGAACTTTGCATGTAAGTGTGTTATTGTATCATATTTCTAGTTGATCAAGAGATAGTTAGTATGACAATGAAAGATTTAGATCATAGCATTCGTACAAACACAGATCTTAGATTATATGAAAGTTGGTGATATGAAGAAGCATGTTTGGCGTGTGTTTATTGATAAAAAAATCTTTCATTGGTATCTTATAAAAGTTTTTTCGAAAGCAAAAATCGTCGTGTTATTTAAATTAAATATATCGCCTTCTTTATTTCTATATAAAACAAGGTGAAACTTCAGGTGATTTGTTCTTCCATAGATCTCTGTTTTATGTTTAAAGATGTGAGATTTTATGGTCTTTTAGGTTTCGCTGAAATAACTATTTTGTTTCGACAATTTCTATTATGCCCGGGTTCTGAGGTGGTGTTGCTTCTGTAATAGGTTTGAAATTTTGCTGATAGAGTGCCTACGTTGTTGGACCTGTGGATATATAGTGGTTACTTCCTCACTCTGGGAATTAAGTGATATGGATAATGAACAATTTTTAATGTGATTCTTCCGTATTTTTCTACTGCAACCAGGGGTTCTGGGTGGTATATTCTAAAAATCTATGGTATGTCCTGATTTTATTTTTTACCAGTGGTGGAAATAAAATTTGATTAAATACATTTCAATCTTGGCTTCACTGTAAACCTTAAAATCTAATCCATTCTTGGTTCGCATGGATAGGATATTGAGGAAGGATGTTGTTTATGGTATGCTTGCTTGGGAAATCGATAGTTGGTCCTACGTTCTCGATTTCTTCAATAAAAATCACAAACATGGAAACAAAGTGATTACAAACTTAGCTATACCACAAAGCCTGCGACATAACGCGTCTATATATTGAAAAAGATAAACAAAAGAATAACAACTCACTAAATCCAAAGAAAACCTTTTCTACTAGTCCACACAAATCATATAGCTATGGAAACAGGTAAATAAACAGTGTTTCATTTCTTTGAGAAAAAAAAATAAAAACATAACTTTGGTTTCTTGATTAGATCCAACTGAATGTTGATGTACGGAGACCGCTTGGTAGTACATGCTGTGTTAACTAAAAGAATATTTAGAGAATTTCACACAGGGCTTCTTGGAATGTTAAGGATGAAATCACTTATGAGAAGTTTTATGTACTGGCCAGGTATGGATAAAGATACAGATAAACACAGCGAATTTATGCAAGAATGGCACCTACTATAAAATTCAACGCATGGCCTAAGACGGACAAACCTCGTCTCGTCTGCACATTTAATTATGCTTGGCCATTAAGAAGAGTAAACTATTTCCTGGTTGTGGACAGTTCACGAATTTCCCAAAGTAGTAAAATGCAAAACTCCTACATCTAATTTTACGTTTAATGTCTTACAAGAGATATTTGCAAGATTCGGGGTGCCAGAAACAATCATTTCAGACAACGGCACACAATTCTCTTCTATGGAATTTGAAAAAAATTGTAAATTGCCTTTTATAAATCATCTAAGATCGGCACCATACCATACTAGGTCTAATGGATTGAAGGAAAAATGCATTGATGTCTTTAAGCTGTTTACTGATAGAATGAAGCAGCGTATAGCATCTCGCAAGTTTGGTTCTAAAGATTACTGGCGGCTCTGCAATGTATGCTGAACAACAGAACGCATTCGACCCCTTCTCTATTCAACCAGTTTGAAGTCCTCCCATCGACAGCAGACGGTTTTGAGTGCTTTGCTCGCAAATTCACGTTAAACTACAACTTGTCTGCAAGTAACATTTTTAATTTAGAAGAGGACATATATTAAAATTTCTCAGCTTGCAAGCAGGAGTTATGGAATAACAGTCATCGTCCTAAAATTGTGTGTCTGAGCGCGCTCTAGTCATCTCTAAACTTTATAACTATTGTATCAGTGCTTACTGGTTTCCCTCTTGTTAAACATCCTCTTGTATTGCCCTTCCTTTTAAGAACTCTAGAGTGACTTCTGACCCCTCTTCTCGCATTATCAGCCTCTTACATCTTTTTGGTAAAGTATTCATAGTTATTATAAATTTTGAAATAGTGGGACATCTCACAACCATGATGTCTTCCGCTTTGCCAAGTTTTCAGTTGATGCTCTAATGACTATCACTGAATATATTTATACTACGCTCTTGATAAGAACGCTAAAGATGATGAGTTGCTATTGATATCTCGAAAGCATTTGACAGGGTTTGGTATGCTAGCATTCTGCGCAAGATCTAGAGCTACGGTATTTCCGAACGATTGTTTGATTTAATTCAATCTTTCCTATCAAATTGTGAAATGAAGGTTGTTTTGAACGGGTACATCCAGGAAACATTAATACGCACTCAGACGACCTTGAAAGTTCTATCCTAGGTCCTATGCCTTTTCTGATCTTGATCAATAATCATCCTGATGTAATCAGTTCCCAAATAGGCATCTATGAAGATGACACCACCATTTACTATAATCTCAATAAAAAGCTGTCAAGGTTGTCAATGTACATCTGGCTGGTACTCTTCAAAAGGACCCACAGCCTGTGTGTGAAAGTGGAAGGAACATTAAGCTGCTATTTTTTAAAAACTGTTGCTGAAATTTGCTGTTTAGCATCAGAATGAATTAATAGTTCACCTTCTTGGCCTTGCACTCTCGAATGATCTCAGGTCTAATGACGACATCGAAACCCTAGCTGCATATAATCGATTCTTGCCTTCAGCCACTTTCTCATCTAGATATTGCTTCCTTTTGTTCTTTCTAGATTTATTTTTTATGCTAAGCTTTTTTCCCTGATTCCCTGGCCGAATAGTTCTACTAGACTGGAATCAAGGTCCAACCCTTTTACCGTCGAAATAATTAAATGTAATCACCACTTCTACTCTAACAGTTTCTTTTATTGCACTTCCCGATTGCGGAACCTTCTTCCAATTGCTTGCCTCGTTGATAGCTACAATCCAAAAGGTTTATATGTAACGTCAATTTTCAGCATCTATCTACTTGATTCCTATCCATTTCTTTTAATTTCCTGGACATCACTTTTACCTTGTATTTTCTGTCACTGTAACCCCAGGAGAATCACTGACAGTCTACCTTGCTTGGGGTGAAATGATTATAAAAAAGTCCCGGGAACGGGTGTTATAAAAAGTAAAACAGAAAAACGTATCAATCCACCATTTAATCTCGGTTTAATTAGTCGACTTCTAGAGCCACACATATTATATATTTTTGCTTCCATAAATGGAAGCATTCCTGGAACTAATCATTTGAGATCGCGAGAAGCTACCTCGTCGCATTTTATTTCATTTCGTAAACGTCTTAAAATCTTGTTCCTTTCAGATGAAATTTGATGTTTGAATCGCAAGTGGTTTGATCTTGTGAATATAGTGGTTGTTAAATGTATGTAAAGTTCTTGGCCGAAAACCGCTTTATAAGCCAAGGTCACAGATGGAATTTCTGTAATGTGGTGCGACAACCACATTCTACACACTTTCTTTGAGCAAAAGAACATAATAACTTAATATTTATACGCGACGGAGCATCTCGCGTACTTTAGCTTAGATAACAGATACTTATGAAAAGAATTGGCATGTTTTAAATAACAGCTCTCACAAAATATTTCAATTACCAATTACAGTTCTTATGTAAAACACACACATTTATTCATATACGCCAACGGCTCTTCAAAGAATTGAAATGATCTAATTAACTAAATTCTTACTTTTAACAAAATCATTTAAAAGTTACTTAATCCGTTTATCTTGTTAGTTGCCATTTAACGAAATTAATCTGCTAAAGAAAAGGCAAAACGATATTTGTCCTATAAAAATTATTTGTTTCGCAAGTTTTATTTTATTCGATAACATATATATAAAGATTTTATGAATTTAGATTTGATAAAATCTGATACCGTAGCGTAAAGCGAATAGAAAAGAAATATTATCCTCACGATATCGCCATTACTAATTCAGGCTCGTAGTTGTCAATTCAGCTTGCTTCTCATCAAAACTAACGAGACTGGTAGCTCATTATTTTAAAACGATAATCTGTTAATTAAGTGTTAATTCAGTCACAAATTAGAAATTCAATTCATGGTCTCTCAGTTAACTGAAGAATTACTTTCGCCTTAGCGTGATATGAAAGTAATTTGCTTGCACATAAGTTGCGTTTGAGTTCTTTCTAAGATAAATATTTATTAAAGTATTAATGATACAGATATCGGGAAACTTAAATAACTGTATCGTTCCAAAGCGAAAGATCCAAATCATTAACAATACTTTTAAACATTTAGCGAGCCAAGATAAAAGAAATATGACCCGAAATGTATTCCAATATAAGCTAAGTGTTAGATTTGTTCAGTGGAACGCTAAATGTTATATATAATATTGAGTATATAAAAGTATGAAGGTCCTCATCTGGATAAAACTATTAGTATGACGTAATGAATTCTATAGTCAATCCTTGTGGTTCCAAGAACGAATTTCTTTTTCTTCTACATCATCATTACTATCATCGTTGTCATTATCATTATCATCTTATTATTATTATTATTATTTACAATTCAATGCCTTCCCTTTATTATCTGAGAGAGCTATTTCTCTCTTCAACCAGTATGGTAGATGTTAACCTCCAGTAACTCGTGGTGCGTTCTCGGTCTCAAATGAGGTTGGAAGATTACAATGAGTCAGTTGCTATGTTTGCTGTCGAGGAGGTTGATTTGCTGTCTCATGATAGACGATGTTCCTCTCCAAAATCTATTTTACATATTCATAGGTCTACCATTACCTCATGCTTTAAATATTACTGTCACATTTGGTCCGCTACCCCTGTTTTATATATTTACAAATTCTTCATAAAATCCAAGGAAAGATCTGCAAAATGATTGGACCTGACAGTCACTTTCCCCTAGTCATAATTCAAATGTACCCTCTTCTATAAATAATTTAACAGAAATTCTCCGGATGAAATTTCCACGATTATCTTCTTCTTCTTCTTCTTCTTCTTCTTCTTCTTCTTCTTCTTCTTCTTCAATGTGTCCTGTTCTTTCTGGACGTAGGCTATCATGGCTTTCCACGTCTCACTATCCCTGGTGGATCTATACACGCTTTCTCTTGTTACACCACCTAACCCCCGTTCCGTCATCCACCTGATGAGGTCCTTCAAATATGTTATCCGCTGCTTTCCCTTGACACTTTTTACCTCTATCTAGCCTGTTAGTATTAGGTTCTTCAAGCCATTTTTTTTTCATTGCATGTCCTAGGAACTTTAGCCGTCTCTTCCTGATGCTCAGTATTAATTTCCTTTCGTTTCCATCCTTTCCAAAACCTCATTATTGCTCATATGTTCGATCTATGATATTCGCTGCATCCTTCTGTAGAACAATATTTCAGTTGCTTCAAGCTGTTCCTATATCTTTGATGATATTGTCCAGCATTCATTGCCATATTGAAGAACTGACATTACATAATAATCCAGTACTCTCTGGACTTAATGAATTTAAGTGCACTACTAAGTAAGCAAGAAACTCTGATCAATTTACAGTTGAATTCGTTAGATGTAACTATATGTTCTATGGTAGCAGTTTCGTCTCTTGCACTTCTCGCTTGAGGAAATCTCTTTTGGTCCTTTTCTTTCCTGCCAACTTTGATCTTCAGAAATGAAAATTCAGTGTCATTCTTTATCTACCGTCTTTTTAATTACTGTTTTTGTATTGTTCTTGCTTCCTATTAATGTTTTTCTTTGTTCTTATTCTTTCACACTCAGTAACCCATTGTGTCTTTGGGGCTTTACTGCCTTGATAGGGGAAAAATGATTAATAAAGGAAAACAAAACTAATTCTAGTATATATTTACATAATTTCTTATACAAATATCAATAGCCTGTACCAATTATTTCAAAGTAATTTCTTAAGTAAGGAATTACTGAAAACCTAATGAAATTATGAAACATTATTATAAATTGAATCATATATTGGATATCGTAGTTATTTCTTCAACTAAGGAACTTCAGAATCTTTAAACCTATCACGGAATTTGTCCAATATTTTATTTTGGGGTTAGTTATCTTTAATTTACGCGAAGAAAACGCTACTGTAAGAAATTCAAAGACCACTTGGGATACCGACTATCTGAAATTTATATCTGCGAGTGCCAGTTCAATAGAACAGAAAAGATAATTGTAGAATTTGGTGACTTTAGCGATTGTTGTGAACTTTCGTTGCACTAACATTGTCATTTTTTTACTATTTAAACTAATTATTCCGGACACGTGATCATTGATTCATTGCCAAAATACAGCTGCATATACTACCCCTAAGCAAACGAGGAGCAGAGTGATGCGAAAAGAAATGAGAAAGCTTGATACAAAACAAATATGTTTAATTTTAATTATTTTTAGTTATCTGTCAGTTATATGCCATACGTGATATACGCTTGGACGATCATGTCTTTAAAGATACATGACTGACTGGGCAGAAGATTTTTCCGAAGTATGTTGCCATTACTTTCTGAGGTAGACTGGCTACCAACTAAGGCTACAGAACCCATAGTGTTCTACTGTCTAGCTCATAGCCGGAGAAAGAATTAATACCTTTCCCAATAATATTTATGTCTAGGTGTATGCAACAAATGCAACTGGAATTCGAACTCGGCTCACCAATTTCTCGTTCCGAGGCGATATCCACTGCACTACAACGCACATTTTAAAGATGTAGGTCTTCGTTAGATTGGGACGAAGAATTGACCCTTACTCTACCACGCTGACTCAATCGATGTTGCTATGGGCAGATATAACACGTTTGGGCGATCGGTTCTTTTTCAGTTCATGTTAGCCCAAATGTATTTGTCCTGAAAAGATTGTAACTAAAAAAGAAAGAAAAAAAAAAGAAAAAGAAAACAAGAATTCGTACTCGGTTCTCAAATTCCTCTTTCCAAACTGTTATTTATTACACAATCCGACCACGCCAAAGATTAAAGGACCTGGTGTTCCCTAGCGGTCTCCCATCTGGGTACTAAGCAAACACCCGATGTTTCAGTGGAAAATGGATGTAAGTATTCAAGTTTGTACTGTCTGTAGTCAAATCTATTCTCATTCAGGACTGTAATACAAGTTGTTGTATTCGGGTAAACACAGTATGAGGAAATATACAGACTTGAATGTAACGGGTTGATGTAATAAATATACCTCGTAAATATTATGAAAACTATCAAAATTAACATTATCCCAGCTACAGTGCAAAATGGGCAGAGGTTGCATCAATTCTGCAGACTTAATTGTGTCTTTTTAAAGAAATTCACTTTTTAAAATCGGAAGAGTGAGTTTGGAAAAACTTATCGATGTTTCACAAGCAATTTGTCAATGAGACGAGGATGTACTAGCAGTACGTTTTATTCTGGTTACCGAGATAAGATCTAAGAAAGCTAGTGACATTATCACTGTCCAGCCAAACGTTAACAATCTGCCATTTGATGGATGAGAACAGTTTTACTACTGATGTTTCGATTCAAATTATAAGAAGGATACTACGTCAGACTAAATGAGTGAAAACTTATCATGAACAAAAGTACTTGAAAATATCTAAAACACCGGAATAATGGTGTGATTAAATAAATGGCAGAAGTGATATACTGTGCCTCAAATTTAACGCGGAGGCCTACATCAAGTTTCTCGAGAAGATTGTGACGGCCTGAGTCAAGAGGGTGGCTGCTGGAAGACCCCATATCTGTCAACCACACTCATAAGCGCGTAAACATTATCATTTCAAGTTCTGCGACCGCATCAAACTGTTATATCTGGCTACCTCTCCACCCAGACCAAAACACTTTTATCTTCATATGTTGGGTGCCATTGAGCGAGGCACTAACAAAATTTCCTTTTAACACCAAAGATGAACTGAGGGATGCATTCACCAACTTAAATAAAGAAAATCTGTTGAAGATTCCGAATTCGTCTGGAGGCCATGGTTGAAGCCAATGGCAATTTTATTGAATAAAAATATACTCTTTAGTATTTAAAAATATTTGGTGTAATTTTGGTAAACATATCCGTTAGAATTTGACGTCATTTCGCCAACTATTCGTCCATCGCACACTAGATAACCGTCCGCTTCGGTTTATCCTTTATTTCTTGCTTAGGATTGGGTTTCCGGTTGACTCTAAAGTCTACTTCAACTTTATACTTCTAACACCTCCATCTAAACGCTGAAATTTTGTTTACTATTTTTTTAATACCTCAACAGCACAAGACATGTTTGCCTATCGTTCGTTTCAGAAAATTCCTTGGTCTTTTGAACAGAAGTTTATTCCTTGTTTACAGTTTGAAATTCTGGTTCATTCTAAATTATTTTCATTCTTGTTCGTTTCACGTAGTTCTTTTTTATAACAATTTCGCCTTGTTTGGTGTGAACGGATAGAAAAGAAACCATAATAAAAATAGATAAATTTATCTTGTGGAATATTTGTTTTTCTTACATCAATGAAAGCAGATAATTTTACATTTTCTCAAGGGATTCATAATCTTTGCATGTCAATTTGTCAGTATTACGATTCTTTAGGGTTATGTCAGTACATTTACCGAGTCATTTTGAATGTAACAAGTCGCATTTTAATCAAAACTTATTTATAAATGAAACTTTGTCTGTGTGTGTGTGTCTGTTACCTATAGACTCCGGCTGAACCGATTTTGTTGAGAATTAACACAGTTGTACTATAAACGTCTGCGAGTGTTCTTAGCTAGATCTTGTGTCGAGGTACCCACAATAAATATCGAAACTTGATAATCGGAAATATCGGATCATAGAAGAAGTGGTCCGATTTTAATCAAATTTCATACACCCATAGACAAAGACATAAGAAACGATATTCAGAAGTTTCAAGGTTGCAGTTCAAAAAATAATGCAGAAAATTGATAATATATATATGTATATGTATATATAAAAGGCAAGATATTTGTGTGTGTGTCTGTTTATCTAGCTGTATGTCTGTATTTTTTTCAGCCCTTTTATTTTAGTTTTTACTTCGGGTTTGGCTCTAAGTAGGTATAATTGTAGTTCTTAGTCTCAGCCATGAAACCATTTGCTCAGAGGATATATTTAGCCTTAAACATTCAGATCACAACGAAAAAAGCTTATTTGATATCGATACCAGGGAATCAAAATTTGACTTACATCCATTCATTTTTCTTTCAGGTTACTGTTTTGCTTTAACTGGAAACAACTATTGCTTTATAGTCTTTTGTGCCAACGTCCAATGTGTCTGAGCACCAGGACCATGGATTAGTTTTAAAGCTTGCATTACACCCGAGCAAATACTATTTATGAAAGTACACTATCAAATATTTAACATCTCACAGAAAAAAGAATTAAGTTATATTTTGGCAAAGACAATCCTACTGAATTTTAAAGTGACATCTGGCCTACTATAAGGCGGAAAATTCTGTGCAATCTCTTCAAAAATGAAGGAGAGACAGAAAGACTTCGAGAGCGCATAATAAGGAAAGACGACTTGAAAATACTGATACTCACAGGACAGACTAAATTCAAAAGAGGTAAATGTTAAAGCATAACTTTGTGTAAAGGGATAATGGAACAGGGTTGAAGAGAAATAACGAAAATATAAAATCTTATTAACAGATACTAAGGACGGCCATGACAGCCTATGTTTTGAAGAGAGACGTCGAATAAAGAAGAAAATTGTTTTGACGCAGTGACTCATATTTTGCGGCAAAAATGTTTGTTGTTTATAACGTCCATTTTATATTCAAACAAAACTTTCTCTCATCTGAAACGTATACATTTACATTAGCAATTTCTAATATATATGTATATGCAGCACAAGTAATAAAGGGATGATTACACTTTTCAAACGGTTGAAGAGTTTCACTGGAAGTAAGCTAAAGTTGGCGCAGATAATTTTTTTATTAAAATGATACGACTGCGTTTAGCGTCAACACTATCGATGTGTCAACTGGAATCAACGAGCTGGCTTTAAAACCAGGCTTGATTAACTGTGTTCCCTTTCACATTGACATCCTAGACAAAATCCAGATATGGATGGAAAAATGGATAAATGGGATCTCTAGTCTAAAATAATAAATAGTTTGATTTCAGGATACTAGTGAAGCCACTGGGAAATCTCACCACTACCTTTTGTCAAGAGCAATTTTAGTAAGTCACAGATAAAATATGAACGCTGCGATGGCCTGTACTTTGACGTAGCATAATAGTTTCCTAAAAGGTGTATTGCTATATTAAACGACATGCTTATATGCATATGTAGCATAAACTATATAAAATTCTCTCTTTCTCTCTCTCTCTCTTTCTTTCTCTATCTATCTCAGTCTCTTCATTATCTATCTATCTATCTATCTATCTATCTATCTATCTATCTATCTATCTATCTATCTATCTCTATTCATTTCTGTCTGTCTATCTATCTATCTATCTATCTATCTATCTATCTATCTATCTATCTAGTGGCACTTGAAAGTTTGTGAAACCCTCACGCATTGTCATTTTTATTGCAAACAAATTTAGCAAATGCCTATTCAATGGGCATTCAAACACCAATTTCTAAAGTAGAGTTTTCAAATAATGAACACAAAAGTTATGTACTTAAATCATTTATTTAAAAAAGTCATTTAAATAAAAAAACTGAAAATTTGTTAGTCTACATTACAAATTGGTGTTTGGGTGCACAGTTAAAAGTGTTATTTTAAATTTTATCACAACAACAATGACCATACCAGAGGGTTCGCCAATTTTTAAGCAAATTATCAAGCGCACGGTGAATATATATATATATATATATATATATATATATATATATATATATATTGAGGTGAGTAAATTGTCGTCAATTTATATTTTTTTATATTTCGCGCATAGAAGTTGTTTTTAGTTTGTCGAGGGCAGTGTATAGTAGGGTCAGTTGGGCATCGCGTGTGAGAAAAAGAACACCATGAAGCCATTAACTCACTTCGCCAGAAATTTAGAAACAGCATGTTATACTGCGGAACATTCACGCTGAAAACTACACTACGAATAATTCCTAGTGATTTGGTGTCAAGCTAAGAACAGTACAGAGGATTAGAACAAGGTTGGATGAGTCTAATAGTGATTGCGAAGGTGTGTGGTGTGATCACTAGTGATGGCGACGTTATGCCCGCATCCATGTTCCCACACGAATTTAGACACAACACGGAGACGTACATCCAGTTCCTTGTTGAGGCAGTGCCGCTTTGCACCAAGAGGATCGCTGTTAGAAGTCTTTCAACCAGGACTCTTTATCATGAGATTCCAAGAAAAAACACAATCCAGGGTGTCAGTCAGGAGAACCTATGTGACACGATAACTAGGCATATATGTATTTTATTATAATAGATTAAAATAGAAAATAGATTAGAATAGAAAATAGTTTAAAAACATATTTAACAAAAGTAAAAAAAAAAAAAAGAAGAGAAAAATAAATAAATAAACACTTTTTCTTTTATGAGGAAAATTGTCCTCCGGTAAATATTTGACTCAGTGATAAAGTTCACTAGGTGCGTTTTTCGAATGACCCGGTCAAAGGCTGTTCTTTACTGTATCTTGACCACACATTAAGCCTTTTCCGGTGGAAGCCTTATTAAGATAAAAAAAGAAAGATAACTGAAATTTCAGACTTACAATCGCCGGTGTTTGTCACCGGTGGTCTAAAGCATTTCCGGATTTCCGGGTTTCCGGTCAATTTTAAATAAATTCAGGTATTTTTTCCGAGTCAGTTAAGACAAGACGAGAGAAGTGAAGGGAGTTCGGCCGGGTGCGAGCTTGAAGTAAGAATCTCCGTTCGTCTTGTTTCGTTTGTTTGTTGGATTTGTTGATCTCCATTAATTGGAGTTAGAGCTGTGTGTCACATTCGCCTGCCCCAACCGAAAAGGCTAACTCTAAACAAAATAAAGCATCCTTTCAACTCATCCAAGTTGTGGAAGTTCGTTCCTTATAGTTCAGTCTTGTACCCCCAGCTGTCCGGCCGACATTTTTTACAAATTTCCGGCAACATCACAGCGTGGAGAACGGCCGCCGGAGGAAATTGTTCGGACGGTCCAGTGGGGTGTTACACCTAATCAAAGTTTTCAGGCAATTTCTCTTACATCAGACTAATTAATCGTTGTAATTGATATTAAATAATAATAATAATAATAATAATAATAATAATAATAATAATAATTAGAGAGAGAGAAATAAAACAGAGAGAGAGAGGGGGCATTAAGGGCATGAATTATGACAGAATTCAACAACTTAAACAATGAGACTGTCACGAAGAGGTGCCGGAGATTCCAAAGTCGTTCCATAGCGATTTTATTGAACAAATTTACTCCTTAGCATTACAAGATATTTTTATACCTTTTTTGTAAGAATATTTTTTAAAATGAGATGTTAACGTTATTTTAAATTTTGTGAAATTTAGAAAACAATTTGTCTATCGTAACTATATATATGTGTGTATGTGAGAGAGAGATTAAAATTCAGGTCGGGGCTCTGGGCTGGCCGCTTCATTAGGGCGATCCTTCTTCTTCAAATAAAGCTATAACCTTCTGAGCCTTGTGACAAGGTGCCCTGTACTGCATGAAAATAGGAGATTCATAAAGATTATGGTGTAATCTTAGTACCACATGCTGCTGAATAATTCTTTTGTAAATGTCAACATTAATATTGACATGTACGCGGATGATAGAGCCAACTCTTGCAGATGAAATCATTTCCCACACCATCACACTGCCGCCGCCAAACTTAACTGTTTTCTTGAAACACTGCGAAGACAAGCTTTCGCCTGTTCTACGCCGTACGTAAGTTTTGCCCTTAGAACAAAATACAGCAAACGTGGACTCGTCACTGAAATAAACTGTATCCCATTGACCTTTTTGTTTCGCTTTGAAATCCGAGGCTTCGAAGCTGGAATACGGGCATGCAATTCTGCATTGTTAACCTGCAAGCAACCGTTTTCCTTGAGATTTTATTATCTGCCTCTTCATTAAATTTACGAGCAATTGATGTAGCAGTTTCAAAACGGTTTTTGTAGATATTCTTGCAATTCTTCAATCATCTATTGCAATGTTTTTGTAGGTTTGCCGGTTTTCGGTTTTGCATCTAACCTTTTATCGGATTTATATCTGCTAATTACACGATGAACGACACTTATAGACTAATGAACAATATCAGAAATTTCTGAAATTGACTTTTTTCTTGATAGTTATCGGTAATGACTTTTTTCTTCAAAAGAGAGCTTTTTGCGTGTAGAATTTGCCCGACCCATGAAACACAGACAAGTAGAATATCATACTGCTATCAAAGAGCAGACTGGGATTCGTTCCGAGACTTCCTCTGTGACATCCCTTGGAACAACGTCTTTAGTCTTCCCATCGAAGAATGTGCATCCGAGGTCTCCTCCTGGGTTAAGGCTGGCATTGATGCCTTCATCCCTGCTAGGAAATTCCAGCTTAAATCTCATTCGTCTCCATGGTTCTCACCCGCTTGTTCGGCTGCCATTGCCCACCGGAATCATTTCTTCCGACTTTATCGTAACTATGCGTCGGAACAAAACAGGCGCCTTTTCACTTCAGCTCGTAATAAGTGTAAAAGGGTACTTAACGAAGCTAAGATGTTGTTTGCTGCCAGAATGAAGCAACGCATAGCATGCTCTAAATTCGGCTCTAAAGACTACTGGCGACTCTGTAAAAGAGTACTTAACAAGAGCAAGTCCACAATACCCCCGCTAATCAACAAATTTGAGGTTCTCACCTCCCCAGCAGATAAGGCTGAATGTTTTGCCCGCAGATTCTCGAACAATTCGAGTCTGGACTCGTCTGGAGTTTTTACACCCGACTTCTCACCTAGAACCGAGGCACAACTGAATGATGTCCACATTACACCTTCGCTTGTCTCTAAGATAATCTTAAAACTTGACCCTCACAAAGCGAGTGGTGGTGACGGAATCCCAACCATAGTCTTAAAGAAATGTGCCCCTGAACTCTCCTCTATCCTTTCTAAGCTCTACAACCTCTGCCTATCTGCTTCCTGCTTTCCTGCCTGTTGGAAGTCTTCCTCTATAGTTCCTATATTTAAAAACACTGGAGAACCCTCTGACCCTGCAAATTACCGCCCTATCAGCCTTCTTCCGATCTTTGGCAAAGTGTTCGAAGCCATTATCAACGCCGAGGTGGTTCAGCATCTCACAGCACACAGGCTCCTCTCGGACAAGCAATATGGTTTCCGCTTCACCAGGTCTACTGCTGATATGCTAACGACCATCACCGAGTACATATACCAGGCACTCGACAGGAATGGCGAAGCTCGAACCGTTGCATTGGATATATCTAAGGCGTTCGACAGAGTTTGGCATGCTGGTCTTCTATGTAAACTGCGGAGCTATGGTATAACTGGACATTTGTTTGAACTAATCCAGTCATTCCTCTCTAACCGCACAATGAAAGTGGTATTAAACGGACATGCCTCTCAGAACTACCATACAAACGCAGGTGTCCCCCAAGGCTCCATCTTAGGTCCTACACTCTTCCTGATATATATTAATGATCTTCCTGATTCCATAAGAACCCAAATAGGTTTGTACGCCGATGACACCACAGTTTACTCTCGCCTCCAACAAAAATCTGGTGTAGGCGTCAAAGCTAAACTTGCAGCCGAGATTGAAAAAGACCTCCAATCCATATTGGACTGGGGTAAGAAATGGCTAGTAAATTTTAATGCTTCTAAAACGAAGCTACTGTCAATTAACCATCATCGACAATCTCACCTACCTCCCATTACCAGGCTTGCCTCCCAGAGAGTAAAACACTACGCCTCCTTGGTCTCACACTTTCAGCGGACCTCAAATGGAATGACTATATCGAATCCATTGCTAAATCCGCTGCTATGAAAGTCGGTTCTCTGTGTAGGGCCCGGAAGTTTTTTCCGTCTAAATCTATCCTGCACATTTACAAATCTACCATCCGCCCGTGCATTGAATACTGCTGCCATATCTGGTCGGGTGCCCCTGCTGTTCTCCTCGGGCTTCTCGATAAGGTTCAGAGGAGGGTCTATAATGTGATAGATACCGACTTGGCAGACCACCTGCAGTCTCTCTCCCACCGGCGAGACGTGGCTTCCCTGTGTCTCTTCTATAAATACTTTCACGGCTTCTGCTCCGATGAACTTAGATCACTGGTGCCCCCTAAATACGAATTTGCACGAGATACTAGATTAGCAACTAGATCCCACCCTTTTACAGTGAAATCGATAAAATGCAGCCGTAACTTCTACTCCAACAGTTTCTTTCCTCGCACTTCCCGACTGTGGAATTCTCTTCCAAACGATTGCTTCCCCGACGGCTACAATCTCCAGGAGTTTAAATGTAAGGTCAATAGACACCTCCTAACACACTAACTTGCTCCCATTCTATCAAACACTCTTCCCATCTGCCCGACACTCATCCTCGCTATCCTTACTCATCTATCACCTTTCTCCTGACATTCCCTATGTCTATCCACTCCTTCTCTTTACCTTCCCCTATGTAGCCCCATGCGCAATAGTGGCAGTGGAATGCCTTGCTTGGGGTGAGATGATTAAAAAAAAAAAAAAAAATATTGCTTACAAATAAAGTCCTAATGATAAATGAACTTTTACTTACTGTTAAAAAGCTCCATCGAGTTTTTTTAAGAATGTCAATTAAACTTTTATGCCAATTATTAAAATCCTTCCTTAACTTTTGTCTAGTAGCTTATTTTCTTTGTGCCATTTAATCTATATTAAAAAAAAATATGTAAATTTTTGTAACTTTGTATAATGATTATGCATTACACCCTAATCTTTATTTGGTAAAAATTGAATTGCTAATCATGCATTACTTTTTAAGTAATACACATATTTATGTCTTTGTTGTTTCCGTTCCTTATATGATGGCCGCTACTGTATGATGGGTAAATGAAAGCCTATATGTTAATATATCATTTTAAGCATATACGCTTGTGCAAAGTTCCTCTAAAAAATTCAAGTGACTTAAATTACAGAAATATTTTTTGGGGATTAGTATAATTATTAAGAATGTCTTTATGTAGTGAAGTAAGTGTAGGCATTTGGCCTATAGTGTATTATATTATGTATTTAATGAAACATATGAAAAACGTCCCTCCAGAAGTGAAAAAAAGACTTGTCTTAAAAGCAATGACTTTTATTGTTCATATTTTATATAAAAACCGTATGACGTGAATAGATTTCAATAACTCATAAAGCCAAGAACAAATATTTGTCACAATTAGCATAGTACATTTACAAACTTGGTAAGATCTTTAAGCAAATTTTTAATTAGTTTTAATGGTTATATATTTCGGAATTTACAAAAATTAATTGGCCGAAGTTATTATGCAGATTAGACTAGTATTAGTTTTATACCTCGGAAATCTAATTGAATCTATTTTTCTTTTTGTAATATATTTTGAAACATGCAGAGGAAAAGAGAATAAGAAAGTTATTGAGTGAGGGAATGTCCACATTAAAACAGTTTTGCTTAGATAAAGAAGTCTACTGATAATACAAATAAGTTAAAGACTAAAACAAAAAGAAAAAGTTAATGGAGTTTTCTACTCGAGAGAAATTAAACTAAAGCAACTTATGTCACAGCAATTATTTTTAACCAGTGCTTAGGTCATTTAAAAGGCTGAAGATGAGAGGATCTAAAAGAACAGAGTTTGTAGAATATGTACTCTGATCAATGTCCGCCATTAATGAAATGGTCCTGAATAAATATTCTATTCAGAGTTCATTAAAGATTACATTTAAGTAAATACAAATTTTCTCTAACAACTCAACTACAATATAATAAAATTAACTATTTTGATAATGACTAGTGTTATTATTGATCCCAACGAACTTGAGACTGAACAACAATATCTTCACTGGGGAAGAGCTTTTATAAACTTCATAAATACCTCCTGCGACAAAAATTATAATAAGCTGCACTAAATCAGTAGACGCCTCTTCCTACAAAGAGTTTTTAACAAAACCTGACAAGATGTAAATATGTAAGAAGAATGACATGATTTCTACACATTTACTGGTTACAGGGCATCAGCTGCATTCAGATTCAATTGATGGATCCTATGAATCCTTAGTAAAAACTTGGTAAGAACTGTTCATTGTCTTCGGTATCCGCAGAACAATATTGAGCCAAATTAATATAAAATGCTTTTATAAACAGCGATCGGTCCACGGATATCTGACAAAGAATACTCAAAAATATCACCCTAACATTACAGCAGGTCTATGAACAGGCAAGGGAGTTTGATGTAGCAAAACAAATTGCTATAAAGTACAATACAAATAGAGTAAAGCTAGATATTTTCCCCCTATCTTATGACCCCCATCGTATAAAAAACAGTGCTCTCCAGAAAACAGCCTTAATTAAACGCACGTGTTTTTTCTGTGTAGGCAAGATACATTAATTGATCAGAACGGACAAATACTAAACATGCGGAAAGCAGGTACATTGAGCTAAAGTTTGTAGAAGTAGAAAGGAAGAGAAAAAGGCTAATTTTTCCGCATTAGTGGATACACTTGGCTGTTTCTTACCTACAACGCTATAGATCACGATCAACAAACATCCATTATAAGCATTGATTGACATGCGAATCACAGTACATTTCTTTAACGCAAGCATTGCGAAAGAAATTTATGGAAAAACTACACGCGCTTAATCAAATTGGAGATATCTACTTCATCTCTTTCTATACAAGTACATTATACCAAGGAGTAAAATGTCTAATAATTAAATATTTATACAACAACCATTAATATTAGTGCACAACCTTTTGCGTCAACAAGGATTAGTAAAAATATCCTTCGGAGTCGCTAAACTACCTTTTAAAGTCTGCAGTCTAGCAGACATGAGAATGCCGTACCCAGCACTTTTCAACAATTTAAAACTCGATTGGTAACCGGTAGCTACTAGACGACACACAGAGCAGGGTAAATTATTTATCCAAACCAAAGTTACTCATATTTTTGGCACTTATATTTATATTGATAAAGTAACCATTTACTAGAAAAATTGCGCGGAATATGACAGAAATCTAAAATTATTCCAAGAGGGTGTTAAAGAGAAAACTTACACTTAAGAAGGAAAATGTTATTTAAAGCGTAATAGCATAAAATACATGGATACACAATAAAAATAATATAAAACCCGATCCCGATCTGAATCCATTACACATCTTACGTGTCCCAAAATATTTACCCGCTCTACGCCGTGCATTAGTCATATTTGCATACTATGCTCATTGGATAACATAGTTTTCAGAAAATATGTTCACCCAATGTTTACAACTCTATCAAAATTACCGTTATTTTACGAGGCAGAGAAAGCGTTCAACCTGTTAAAGAGAGGTACAACGAAAGCAGCTATTACTACGCCCGTTCATAGACGAGCTCTGGTAGTAGAGACAGACCACTCAGAATGAGACACAGCCACTTCTTAAAGAACGTAGGGAAGGCGCATAGTTTTTTTTCTCTAGAACCCTAACTGATCCATAACGTAGGCATTCTGAAATAAAAACAGAAGCCGATGTTGTTGTCGAATCGCTCAGAAAAAATGGTGACATTATTGGGTGACACTTTAAATTAATTACAGGTCAAAAATCAGTCAAATTTCTTTTTATAAGAAAATGACCAACAGAATCAAAAAATTAGAAGCTAGTCAGGTGGAGGATGGAAACTTCGTGCTATTCGTTGAACGTTATTTACCACCAGGCTAAAGAAAATGCAGCTGTGGATACCCTCACCCGTGTATAAATCTCGGCTGCTAGCAAAGAAGAATTACAAAGATCACATAGACATGGTCTACATGACGAAAATCAGAAACCTTCCCTAAGATGTAGAGTATGTGAAAGAGAATACTAACCCATGAAAAACTTCCGCTAAAAATAAACTCAGCTTCTACTGTCCTAACATCAGCAAGGCCCTCAAAGCCACCTAAACCTACGAAAAAATCGATTTGAGAGTTTTAAGGTTCACTTTTATGAACAACTCACAACAAATACAGGTTGAAAATAATTGACGAATATTCGCGGTTGCCTTTCATGTACTTCTGACCAGATATATCCTTTAAAACGTTCATGCAAGCATTTTGTTCAGTTTTTGCCGTCTTCTAGCTACCCGCACATATTCATTCGGACGAAAGACCTTCATTTATGTCCGAACATGTACATAGATTCCTACAAGAGCAAAAGGTAGTCATAAGAAGAACAGCGTCATATAATCCTGGAGACAATGACCAGCGCGGTAATTTTAATGGAATAATATGGAAAATTGTTGATTTAGCAGCTGCCGATAAAGGGATATCTGTAGAGAATTGCGCTCGCTTACTCCCATTGGCCATTCATGCTATTAGAAAGCTACTATGCTCAACCACAAACGTAAAATCTCACAAATCTCCCGTTGCTAACAGGTTCGACGAGGGTGTTTTTCATTTCTTAGTCTTGAAAACGGAAATGTTGAAATGACACATGTGACTGAAAAACAAACTATTGTTGGATCAAACTGGGATCCAACCGCCAGTATGTGCGTATCCGTTACCTGGATGAACGAGAAAACACAGTCTAACTAAAGGAGTTGTCTCCAGCCGAGAACAAAGCGATGGCTGCCCGCAGGAAAATTCAAAAGAGACAGAGACGAGGAACGCATTTCTCACCCCACTACTGAAAATTCAGAAGACGAGCAAATCACTCATAGACTACAAAAATGCAGCAGGACTAAATCCAGCTAGAGAGAAAGCGAGGAAGAAACTTATCATTCTTCTGGGAATTCGCCACGGCCTGGCAGACGAAGAGGATGCTCATTCGGTTCAAGGATATCTTTCTTCTGAATGAAAAAAGCAGGGAAGAATTTGGTTTGATCTATTTCTCACATGAATGTATCTGCTCTGGATATATATTTTCAAGAGATCTCTTCTTGTATTAGAAGTTCAGCAAAGCTAACATTTAAGCCAATAAGAATTATCTCTAAAAATTATGCTACCAAATATTTTGAAAATTGTTAAGAAACCGCCTTAGCAAAATAATCTCAGTAAAGCAAATATTTTAATGTGTTAAAATTTTGCTGAAGAATACATGCAAATTGACTGAGCTAAAGTAATTTTCACGGAACAATCTCGAATGACACTCGATGAACCTGATGTATTGTCGAAAGGAAGAATTTTATTCGATCTAGATATGCCTGTGACTAAAAAAAGGCTGCAAGGTTGTGGCAGTGGGATGATATTGGCTGGAATTTTTTTACCAAATTATTAGTGAACCATTAAAACACGAAGAATTGTTTAAAATGAACAGTGCTATTGCGAAATCACGAATAAGATTCTATTTGAATGTTACCAGTCCTAGCTTCGCAGTTAGAAAATGAAATGCATATTTATGTACGACAATGTTTCTTCTCAAGTCTGCAAGGTTCTTCGTCCGTCCGTGAATCTTTTGAGCAGAAAAGGTTTACAGGAGAGAACATAATGGAATGACCACTAATCTCAACCCGATCGAATATTTTGCTCAACTGCGAAACCACAAATTAGACCGATATGAATCATATTAAACCAAAATGTCAAAATCTACTGAAGTAAAGTATTTAACAAAGTCAATGGATAATAGATTTCCTATCTGATATTTAAAAGTGTATCTATCTTTAGAATTTATATACTTCAGAAAATTATACAGGATGCTTATACAAATTTTAGGGACGGAATCCTCACACCAAAGCAGGCACAAACGTTCATGCGGGAATAATAACAGACGCAAGTCTATACTGTCGTATGAGAAGGCGTTTTTAGAGCGATGTCAGCTGAATCATCTAACCTATGCTATGGATCCAGAATTGTATACTGGATTGTATATTTAACTGTCTATCTTAAGCTTTGAGCTTAATAACTCAAAAGCGAAGGATTTGCGGATATATGTTTACAAGAATTTTTGTCCTTGTTTTGCTGGGAGGAAATCATTTCCAAAATTTCTAAAAGAACTATTGATACATCCTATATATATATATTGGTTTATTCCGTTTATTGTAAGTGTCGAGCAGTTATTAACTAGATTATCTTGTTATTGAAGTAAAATGCGATTTCCTGGTCTTGCATAATAACTTCCGTCTGTAGGTTTCACAATAAATACAATAACACCAAGGAAACACAAAGAACCAACTTGAAATGTAACCTGAAACTGTTTGAACTTTAAATTAATTGTATAAAACTGACAACAATTCTCAAAGTAACTTCGTGCTATTGATGTTTATGTGATTTGCATAATAGCTTCAAACGAACAGTATACTACTTTTTGTAACGCTATCAGCCGTTAGCTTAAGTTTTTTATTAGTCAAATATGAAAATCCCAGGCATTTAATG
The DNA here is from genome assembly GCA_037127315.1 of Ascarosepion bandense. Lineage (NCBI taxonomy): Eukaryota > Metazoa > Mollusca > Cephalopoda > Sepiida > Sepiidae > Ascarosepion > Ascarosepion bandense. The sequence goes on from JBBBDQ010001492.1 coordinate 1,730,148, forward strand.
AATTCATTCTCTTTGGTTTATAAAATATGCGGTTTAGTCTTCAATGATAATTTTATAAAAAAGACTTTGATTCGTAAGTAAATATGATTTATTCGTGAATTCACAAAGCAGCAACCAAAACATTCATATTTACTTTTCTTTTTCTAAAATGTTTTTACCTAATATTAGTATAACTGTTGTCTTTCTAGAAAAACTTTCTGCTGTGGTAACTTTAATGCTGAATGAGATTCTGTTTCAACGAAAAAAATATATATCGTTAATTCTTGCAAAAATCTATCATCATATGAATTCTTGCATAAACATCCACAGGAGTGCCAATGGCCCAATCGTCTACTTAAATATAGAATGAATTTAAATAGCATGTAAACTCTTAGTGGAGTGATTTCTGGCGTTAAACATTCTTCTTTGAATAGCTTTAAGCTAACCTTACAAAGCAAACGGTGAAAACATTTTCCTGAAATTTATGTAACTCTTTTATAGCTATTCGTTAATATCGACTTTAAATAAACTTTAACATTGACTATTTTCGTACACATTAATATATACGTTTTAATTTCCTTAAATACATATGTTTAATAGTAATTTTACAGATTTTTACTACAGTGTATCTGGTCAAATGAATAACTAAGTACAGAGGCTTTTCATTACCGTAAATTTTAAATGTAACTGACAAACTGAATATCCAACAAGAAATTAACTGATTATTGATTAATAGTGCGATTATAAAGACACCGCTTATATCTTCTTTTCATAAAAAAATATCTATAAAAAATGAATGAATTAATTTCTCGATTTTAGACGACGTTTATTTATATATAATGATTATGTAATTTAACAAAACTAAATAAATTTACGAAAGAAAATTACTTCAGTTTTTAGTTTAAATCATTTAGATTTAGGCATTCATTTTCAGAGTAGCAAATTTTTCACTTTTCCTTTTATTCCACATTCAGTAACTGATTTTGTCTTAGAGGCTTGCATTTTGTAATTTTCATGATACAATTAAAAAATAAAAGAAAAAGTTATTGTTTGAAAAATGAAATCTGCTGTATAGTTATTTATTCAGATACGTATCGGCCCGAGTGTAAGATTGAGTGTAAAAGAAGTTAAATTAATAATTAAGTTATAATAATGTTAAGTTACATTTAAGTAAATAATTTATCCTCCTCCTATAATAACACACACACACACACACACATATATATATATATATATATATATATATATATATATATATGTCCAGGTTAAAAGAACCAATCGTTTTAACATTCCAAGTTCTTTGGCATTTAACTTTTTCAAAATAGTGCTCAGTAGAATAATTGTTGTAGAGCTTAATATAATCATATAATTAAATTTGTTATTTAGTTAAAACACATTGCGACACAGAAATTTCTATGTCTTGGGATTTCTATCTCGACTTCAGGCAGTTTTAGATCATAGTTGTGAAAATTATTTTCATTTAGATATCAGAAACAATACGTTGTTAGATATGCGAATAAAAATCTATTACATAACCATAATGAAATAAATTTCATATGTAAACATTGCAAAATGTTCACCATACAATATGGTAAAAAAAACACCTTTATGTTTATTCATTTGCATACATCTAATAATATATTTAAGAAAAATAATAATTAAATAGATACTAAAATAATTAAATTGATATTTACAATTTTATAATAATTAAATAGATATCTGAAAGAATCTATTATGATATTAAGAATTGTATTAGAATATAATAATACTAAAATGCCTTTTATACAAAAAGAATAAAATGAATTTTAAAATATTTAATAAATAAATGGATATTAAAAACATATATGGTTATTTTTAATTTTAAAGTTTTAAAAATTAGAATAAAATGCATTTGATATAAATATAAGTATATTTACTCAAAAGTCCCTTTAAGTTAGATAAAAAATATGAAAGGTTTTCTTTCTTCATCTCTTTTCTTTTTTGTTTTTTGTTTTAGAAAATGTTGGAATATGGAGAAAGCTGAAAAAAATATTTTGTAACAATAATGGATACAACAAGGGAAAATGGTCTAGAGAGAGGTGTTAAAATGTCTGTTGACACTTTAGGCCGTTAGAATTGAAAGAAGAAACCATTTTTAAATTTAATAGGAATCTGTCTTCTGACTAGTTAAATTGAACACACATAATTTTTTTTATGTCTTTCCACATCTATAAATAACAAACGTATTGTTTTTTATATTTAAATAAAAGCAATTTTCACAACTGTGATCTAACATTGTCTGATGAGGCGGCAGATATCTCAAAACATAGATATTTTCGTGTCGCAATTTAAATTTAATTAAGTAGTTTAATTAAATAAAAAAACGTAATTTTATATATATTTAAAATTATACTTAATATATATAAGTAATAATTATATTTAATTTAACACACACACACACACACACACACACATATATATATATATATATATATATATATATATATATATATATATATATACAAATAAAACAAAAATTCCGATATAATTAAATATCGGAATTTTTGTTTTGTTTTTAATATTTGACTCTGTAAATAGAATATAATATTTGCATCGTGTCTTCCACCTTGAACAATTTTAATATTAATGAAACTAATATTAATAGGATCGGGTTTTTGGGATTTACCTATCTGATCATCCTTTTGGATTTAATATATATATATATATATATATATATATGTGTGTGTGTGTGTGTGTGTGTGTGTGTGTGTGTGTGTATCTACCTTCACTCTCCTGGAACTCAGTTCATTAGAGAGACAACAGCAAGTCACCAACGGCTTAGTTAATTTGAGAGACCATGACTAGGCGGTTAATATCAGTTCGCCACCGAATAAATGGCCTAAAAGCCTGGTGTAGGAAAGTTATCGAACTCATTCTACTCTGTTTTAATTTACCAATAACTTGTAATAGTTCCTTGATGGTGAAAATAAAACAAGCGACTACAGATACCAATGCATTGTACTATTTATTAGTAGAAGAAAAACATAACGCTGAGTGAAAAATTGACTATTGACTTTCAGTGAGTAATTGATAAAGAAAATTTTGTATATTGTTCTTCAGATATTCAACACAAAGACCTTGCTAAACACTAACTCGAACAACGTATACTTTTATGACATAACTCACACAAACACACGCACTCACACATACACCCACACACATAAACAAACAATTTCAGTATCATTTCATACATTAGTTAATAATGCATTTATATTAATCGATAAATTAGATGACGTTGGGAAATAATTGAATCAATATCAAATACTTACTTCATTTCCTTATAGCTTTCTTATATATCCCGTAATTTGGTGTTATATCTCATTAGCATATCACACAAGGCTTTGCACTTTCTGTTCGCAGATTTGTTAAAATTGAAAGAAGAGGAATTCAAGAGACATCACGTGACTGATATATTACCGGACAGTTGCTTGATCTGATCCAATCTTTTTTAAATAACCGCAAAATGAAGGTCGTTTTGAATGGGCATGCCTCTATATCCTACGCTACAAACGCTGGTGTCCTGCAGGTTTCAATCCTGGGCTCGACGCTCTTCCTTATTTTCATAAATGACCTCCCAGACGAGATCAAGAGCCAAGTAGGCATCTACGCAGATGACACCACAAGTTAATCCCGCATCAGTAAAAAACCCGGCCTGGCGGACAAACATAATCTCGTTGCTGACCTTGAGAGGGATCTACATTCTGTGGTGAATTGGGGTAAGAAGTGGGCTTGTCAATTTCAATGCTTCTAAGACCAAGCTGTTGTCTGTCAATCATCACAGGCAACCTCTCCTGATTCCTATAAACATTGACCAAGGGTGTCTCCCTGGGAGCAATACACTGCACCTCATCGGCCTTACCCTCTCTTCTGATCTCAAGTGGAACTACTACATTGAGTCAATAACTAAATCCACTGCTAAAAAGGTTGGTTCACTGTGTCGGGCCAGGATGTTTTTCTCGCTGGAATCCATCCTGCATATATAGAAATCAACCATTCGTTCGTTCATGGTATACTGCTACCATATATGGTAGGGGGCCCTGCTGTTCCTCTCAGTGTTCTTGACAGGCTCCAAAGGAGAATCAGTAATGTGATGGTTACCGCCTTGGCGGCTCGACTCCAGCCACTTTCCCACCGACGGGATGTGGCTTCCCTTTGTCTGTTCTATATATACTTTCATGGTTTCTGCTCCAATAAACTTAAGTCACTGGTGCCTCTGCAACAGGTGTTTACTCGTGCAACCAGATTGGCAACTGGGTCTCACCCATTCACAGTGAGATCAACCAAATGCAGACGACAATTCTACTCCTTCAGCTTCTTTTCTCGCACTTTTCGCCTGTGGAACTCGCTTCCATTCTTGCTTTCCTGACGGCTACAACCTCCAGGAATTTAAATGCAATGTCAATACTTATCTCTTAACCACTTGACTCTAGTTCTTTCTTCACCACTCTGTATATCCTTTCCTTTCTCTCCACCTTTGCAACTGTCATGACACCTGTACTCCCATCCTTCTCTTGCTTCTTTCTAACCGGTTTGTCTTTCTCTTCAATCACTTCTACTTAATCATTTTTACTCTTATGTAACCCCTTGTACATCAGTGGCGTTATCGCCTTGCTGGGGTGATACAATTAAAAAAACGTTCTTTTCGAAGCTTAGTGATATTATTTCTTATGAATATAAGGGATATTATTTCTTTTTAATCTTTTAGATACTATTTATTTTTGGTGTTATTGATATTATTTAATTTCAGTATTAATGATATTCCATCTTTTCGATGTTGTTGATAATATTTGTTTTTGATGTTACTGATATTTTTATTCTTAATGTTTCTGATATAATTTCCGTTTTAATTTTATTTATAGTATTTCTTTATTATGTATTGTTAATATTTATTTGTAATTTTATTGATCTCATTTGAAAATGTTATTGATAATATTTTTTTCAAGATCACGGATACTATTTTTTCCTAATGATACGGACATAATTTATTTTCACTGTTAGTGATATGTTTTCTTTTCAATGATACTGCTATGGTTTGTTTTCATATCATTTCTTTTTGAAATTATTCATATTAATTCTTTTCAGTGTTACTGATATTTATTCCTATTAATATTATTTTCATTATTTCTTTGTGTTGTTATTGATTTTTTCTTTTCGATGATATTGATATAGTTTAATGTTTCCGATACTTTTTTCGATGTTATTGATATTATTTCTTTTCAACATTACATATATCATTTCTTTTCAATGTTACACATTATTTATTTTCGCTATTATTGATATTAATTTTTATTTTACTTCAAATATTTATTATAATGGTATTGATTTTATTTCTTTTGGGTGTTATTGATATTATTTCATCTCAATGCTGCTGATATTATTTCTTTTCAATTTTTATGCTGCTGATATTATTTCTATTCGATGTCATTGACATTATTTCTTTTTGAAGTTATTGTTATTTTTCTTAATGTTGTTGATGTTATTCCATTTCAATGTTAATGATATTATTTCTTTTTGATGTTATTGTTATTATTTCTTATTTTTGTTATTGATATTATTTTTTAATTTTAATTATATTATTACTTTTCGATGTTATTGATGTTATTTCATTTTAATGTTACTGATATTCTTTTTTGTGATGGTATTGGTATTATTTGTTTTCTATGTAACTGATATTACTTATTCTTAATGTTATTGATATTATTTTTTTTTAATATTATTAATACTATTTCTTTATAATGTTATTGGTATTACTTATTTTCGATGATATTGTTATTATTCTTGTCAATATGACTGTTATTTCTTTTTAACGTTATATATTTTTATTTTACATTTTCATTTTTACTTTTTTATTATATCTTTTTGATGTTACCGATATTATTTCAGTTTAATGTTATTTATATTTTCATTCGAGTTTATTGATATTATTTCTTTTCAATATCACTGATGTCATATATATTTTAATGTTTCTGATATTATTTCTTTTCGATATTATTGATATCATTTTTCGATGTTATTGATATTTCTTTTCAGTGTTACTGATATTCCTTCTTCTCGATATTATTGATATTATTTTCTCTGTTATGAATTTTCTGAATTTTCATTGTTACTGATATTATTTTATTTTGATGTTATAGTTATATTTCAATGCTACTGATTATTATTTCTTTTTTATGTTAATGACATGATTTCTTTTCGATGTGACTGGTATTATTCCTTCTTAATGTTACTGATATTTTTCTTTAATGTTAATATTATTTTTGTTCAATGTCATTGATATTATTTCTTTTCAATGTCACAAATAAAATATATTTTAATGTTGCTGATATTTCTTTTCGAGGATATCGATCTAACTTTTCTGGATGTTATTGATAGTATTTTTGCAGTGTTACTGATAATAATTCTTTTTGATGATATTAATATTATTTCTTATGAATTTGTGTGATATTTTTTACAATCTTTATGATATTTATTTTCGATGTTATTTATATTATTTCATTCCAGTGTTACTGATATTTCATCATTTCGATGGTATTGAGATTATTTCTTTTTGAAGTTACTGATATTATTTATTCTTAATGTTATTGATATTATTTTCTTTTTAATTTTATTGATAATAACTCTTTATAATGTACTGCTATTATTTCTTTAGATGTTGATATTATTTGTTTTCGATGTTATTGATATTATTTCTTGTCAATGTTGCTGATATATTTTTTTAAAACTGTTTCTGACTGTTTTTCCCTATGGCTTTCATATTATTTTTTTTTGATGTTACTAATATTATTTCTAGTCAATGTTGTTGATATTATTTCGTTTCAATCATACTAATATTATTTCTTTTCAAACTTTATTATATTTTCTTTTTGATGTTATTTATATTCTTTCTTTTTAGTGTTACTGATATTGTTTATTGTTGATTTAACTGATAATATTTCTTTTCAATTTTTTAATATTATTTCTGTTTAATATCATTGATGTTATTTTTTAATACTATTAAAATTAATTTTCTCGCTGTTATTAATAATATTTCTTTTCATTTTTACTGATATTATTTCATTTCGATGCTACTGAGATTATTTCTTTTTCATATTTTGATATTATTATTTTTTATGTTACCCATATTTTTTCTTTATGTGTTATTGATATTATTTTTTAATGATATGACACTATTTATTAATGTTACAGACATTATTTATTTTAATGTTTATATTATAATTTCTTTTCTATGGTGATGATATTAACTTTTCTTAATGACGCTGATATTTTCTCTTAATGTTTCTGACATTATTTCTTTTCGTTGATAGTGATATTACTTCATTTCGATGTTATTGACATGATTTTTTCTATATTACTGATATTTTTCTTTTTATTGTTTCAGATCATATTTTTTGATGTTATTGATATTCTATGTTTTCATGGTTATTGATATTATTTCTTTTCTATACTACTAATATTATTTCTTTTTAATATCATAGATATTATTTTGGTTTGATGTTTTTGATATTATTTATTTTTGATGTTACTTATATTATTTATTCTTAATGAACTGATAGTATTCCTTTTTAACTTTATTGATATTATTTCTTTAAAATTTACTGATATTATTTATTTTTAATGTAATTGAGATTATTTGTTTTAGATGTTATTGATATTATTTCTTGTCGATACTATTCATATTGTTTCTTTTAGATGTTAATAATATATATATATATATATATATATATAATAAAATAATTTTTCGATATTAGTAATATTATTTATTTTCAATATTGCTATTATTATATTCAATGTTTTTGATATTATAACTTTTCGACGTTAGATATATTTTTTCTTTTGATATTATTTAATTGATATCGATTACTTGTACTTGTTATGGGGGTTTTCTTATCGTTCACACTTAACCGGCCATGTTTGTTTTTTTTTTTTTAATTTTATTGTTCTCTGTCATTCCCTGGCTAACTGGACACATGGCTTGGAGGTGATCCCCCCCTCCATCACACTACTGTCTGTTACTGCTTACTTAAGGTAACTTAATCTCTCCAGAACTCTCCAGAACTGTATAGAAGAAACAAAATGGAGATAATTTTTGAAATTTTCTTAACTTTTTTCTGTCAGCCAGCCTTCAACTTGGTGAGTTTAGCCAGTGTGATCTTATTTTTTGAATTATTTATTTATTTTGATTTGTATTTTGATTTGTATTTTTTATTTTATTTCGGTTCTTTTCTGCCTAATTTTTGTGTAAATTGTTGTTAATTATCAAATTTAGGTTTGACTTATACTAAGTTAAAACTTAATTAACTTCAGTCACACGTTTATTCTTTTTTTTTAATTGGAGTAGATAGTACCTTCTATCGCCCGGTCTCACACTCCACCCACTTCTTTTGGACAGGAGTAGAGGTGATCGCCTTGTTTCTTGTTTAGGAAGGGGTTCCCGGTTCATCTCTCTTTTCTTCGGTCTTTATGTCGGTTCAGCTGGAAGTTTTTTGCAGTTGGTGAGTATGGTGGCAAAGTCTCTTCATTCTGAGGGTACCGGGTTGGCAGTTTCCTGGTTGCTGCTTCCGACTGGTAGTTAGGAGCCCGAACTCTTGCGTAGCGTCTCGAGAGGCTGCTCTGATCAACAGTTGAATAATATCGGGGTTCCTGTAGTGCCATTTCGCGCATGGACGGGCGTCCCTGCATGAATTTCCGATGGGCAACCCCGAGGCCACATTATGCTGCAGGCGGCGCCATTCTCCATCCTTCACCTGCTGCAATTAACGACCATCTGACCCTACTCTAGACCTCTCCATCCACAACTACAACCAACATGAAATTTAACAAACAAAATAGCAAGCCTAAACCAGCTAGTCGTAAATCGCCCAAACCTATCTGCGTTACCTTCACAAATATACGAGGTATTCGCAGTAACTTTAATAGTGTAGAGTCTTTCCTTCTAACTAACTCACCCGATATCTTAGCTATATGTGAGACTAACCTTGACCCTTCTATCCCCTCTTCAGAGCTGTTCGTTCCTGGTTACCTTCCTCTCTTCAGGAAGGACTCCAATGTCCATATGCATGGGCTTGGTGTATATGTCAGCGAACAACTCCCCCTAGCCAGGGTCACATCTCTTGAATCCCTTGATCATTCCTTCATGTGCTTCCGTCTCTCACTTCTAAGCTCGGTTAGCTATCTCTTCTTCCTCTACCGCTCCCCCTCCTCCTCTGACTGTACATTACTTGATTGCATCTCTAATAACATCGACAGGGCCATTTCTTCTCACCCATCTGCCCAAATATTTGTGTTTGGCGATTTTAACGCCCACCACACCAAGTGGCTTGAAAACTCAGCCACCGACCTTGCTGGGATCCGCACCATGCACTTCTCAATAGCCCAAGCTCTAACGCAAGTGGTGGACTTCCCCACGCGTTTCTCTAAAAACCCTAACGGAAGGGACTCTTTACTCGACCTTTGTTTTACTTCCATCCCAGACTCCTGCACTACCAGGCAACTCTGCCCCCTTGGAAATTCTGACCACGCCGTAGTCTCCGTAAACATATCAATCCGCACTAACTCTTCCCAAGAAAACCAGACCAGCAGAATATCATACTGCTACCAAAGAGCCGACTGGGACTCGTTCAGGGACTTCCTCTGCGACGTCCCCTGGAACAACGTCTTTGATCTTCCTGTCGAAGACTGTGCCTCCGAAGTCTCCTCTTGGGTTAAGGCTGGCATCGATGCTTTTATCCCTGCCAGAAAATTCCAACTAAAACCTAATTCGTCCCCCTGGTTCTCACCCGCTTGCTCGGCCGCTATTGCCCACCGGAACCATTTCTTCCGGCTCTATCGAAGCTGCTCGTCGAACCAAAACAGGCGCCTTTTCACCTCAGCACGGAACAAGTGTAAAAAAGTACTGAACGAAGCCAAGAGGGCGTTTGCTACCAGAATTAGGCAACGCATAGCATCCTCTAAGTTTGGCTCCAAAGATTACTGGCGTCTCTGCAAAAGCGTGCTCAGCAGGAACAAGACTTCAATACCCCCACTAATCAATGAATTTGAAGTTCTCACCTCCCCAACCGACAAGGCTGAGTGCTTTGCCCGTAAATTCTCAACCAATTCGACACTGGACTCGTTAGGAATACCTACACCAGACTTCCCACCCAGAACTAAGGCTCAACTAAATAACGTCCTCATCTCGCCCTCGCTGGTCGCCAAGATAATTGCGCAACTTGACCCACACAAAGCGAGCGGCGGTGACGGAATCCCAGTCATAGTACTGAAGAAATGTGCCCCAGAACTCTCCTCTGTCCTCTCTAAACTCTATAACCTCTGCCTATCTGCTTCCTGCTTTCCTGCCTGTTGGAAGTCCTCCTGCGTAGTACCTATATTTAAGAATTCTGGCGAATCCTCAGACCCCGCCAATTACCGTCCTATTAGTCTCCTTCCAATCTTTGGCAAAGTTTTCGAAGCCATTATCAACGCCGAGGTGATTCAGCACCTTATGACCAACGGGCTTCTCTCTGACAAACAGTATGGGTTTCGCTTCACCAGGTCTACTGCTGATATGCTAACGACCATTACCGAGTACATATACCAGGCACTCGACAAGAATGGTGAAGCCCGAACCGTTGCCTTGGATATCTCCAAAGCATTCGACAGGGTCTGGCATGCTGGCCTCTTGTGCAAACTGCGGAGCTATGGGATAACTGGACATCTGTTTGACCTCATCCAGTCCTTCCTCTCTAACCGCACATTAAAGGTGGTATTAAATGGGCATGCCTCCCAAAACTACCAGACGAACGCGGGCGTCCCTCAAGGTTCTATCCTAGGTCCCACGCTATTTCTGATCTACATTAATGATCTCCCCGACACAATTAGATCCCAAGTTGGCATGTATGCCGACGACACAACAATCTACTCCCGCATCGATCAGAAACCAGGTCTGGACGACAAAGTGAACCTCGCTGCCGCACTGGAAAGGGACCTCCAATCTGTAGTGACCTGGGGTAGGAAATGGTTGGTAAATTTCAATGCCTCCAAAACAAAGCTGTTATCAACTAACCACCATAGACTATCGCAGCTACCTCCCATTAGCATGGGACAGGCTAGCCTCCCAGAGAGTAAAATACTACGCCTCCTTGGCCTTACACTCTCGGCGGACCTCAAATGGAATGACTATATTGAATCCATTGCCAAATCTGCTGCTATGAAAGTCGGCTCTCTGTGCAGGGCCCGGAAATTTTTCCCACCTGAAACTATTCTGCACATATACAAATCTACCATCCGCCCGTGTATTGAATATTGCTGCCATATCTGGTCGGGTGCCCCTGCTGCTCTCCTTGGGCTTCTTGACAAAATACAAAGGAGGATCTGTAACGTGGTTGATACTAACTTGGCAGACCGGCTGCAGCCGCTCTCACACCGGCGTGATGTAGCTTCCCTGTGTCTCTTCTACAAGTACTTTCATGGCTTCTGCTCCGATGAGCTTAGATCACTGGTGCCGCCCAAGCACGAATTTACACGAGATACTAGATTAGCAACTAGGTCCCACCCTTTTACAGTTAAACAAATAAGATGTAACCGTAAATTCTACTCCAACAGCTTCTTTTCTCGCGCTTCCCGCCTGTGGAACTCCCTTCCACAAGTCTGCTTTCCCGACAGTTACAATCTCCAGGTGTTTAAATGTAGGGTCAATAGACACCTCCTATCACACTAACTCCCAACTATTCTCACAACACTCTCATCTACCCAACCCTCATTCTCGGTATCCTCACCCGCCTATCACCCACCCTCTGTTATGTCCTATATTTAACCAACCTTTCTCCTCTCTACGTAGCCCCCTGCACAGTAGTGGCAGTGACATGCCTTGCTCGGGGTGAAACGCTTATAAAAAAAAAAAAAAAAAAAAAAAACCAAATGTGCATTTGTAGATAATTTTAGATATTTGACAACATTTAATAAACGTACACTTGTACAGGGTATCAGTAAAAAAAATATTAGTGGGTATTGTCAAAAGGTATCTAAATAAAGACAGAAAGAGATTAAAAACATCTAAAGATAAACATGTCGGCTCCGATATCAAATAAGAATCTAAAACTAATCAGATGTCATCTAAGGGACAAGAAAACTCTAAAAAAATAAAAAATATGTAGGTCTCAAGGAGCTAAAATAGACATAGTCTAAGTGACTATAAATCCTTAAAATCCAACATGTAATTGTCAAATGACTCTTAATTCCGAAAGTAGACATGCAACCCAAACACATTCAGTCAGTTAAGTGCCATACGTGATACATGCTGGGGCGATCATGTCTCGAAAGGGACATGACTGACTGAGCAGAAGATTATCCCGCAGTAATTTGCTATTAATTTCTGTGACTGACTGGTTGCCAAACAAGGCTATAAAACCCAATCTGTCATGTTATTTAACCCATAAATAGTGGGAAGAGATGGATTGATATCTTTTCCAAGAGTATTGGCGCGTTAGTGAATGCAAAGAGTTCAACTGGAAATCGATACACGGCTTCTCGATTTCTCGTACCGAGCATACATCCATTGCACCACCACACACATCCAAACAGATTGTAAATTCAAAAAACAATTAGGCCAGACTGGATTCTAAAAGTATAAAATAATAAACATGTAGACCCAAAAAGTATACAAACATAACAAAATGAAGATTAAATATTTAGGCTCGATATCACTGAAAAATTAAAAATAAACTAAAATACTCGAGGTAACTTTTTAAAAAATTATTAGTGACCAAAAAATTATACAAATTTAAAATTAATCATTTAGAATGGAATAAACTATACAAAATAAAACAAATATCGCATCAAGAAATTAAAATGGATAACGTAAAATACTACAAGTAAACAGGTCGATCACAAGAGACTAGAATACCTAAAAGTATGAATATTGACGTGAATGATGTTTAGACTCAAAGAGACTATATAAAGCTAAGAATAAGCATTTATAACCTAGGTGACTATAGAAATGTTAAGATAAACGTGTAGGTCTAAATGGACCATGTAAACATCTAGACTCTAAAAGACTATAAAATCTAAAATGAATCATATACAAACTATAAGAATTTATGATGGACCTTGGCTGTCATAGAAGAGTATAAAAGCCTAAAAGTATAACATAAGAAAATCCAAAATAAAAATATATCTAAAAATAGATATTTAGGCTACAAGGGACTATAAAATCTATAAACAAACATATAGACTCCAGGAGACTATAAAAATTTAACAATAAAATATAGGTCCAAATATATAAGGAACATCTAAAAATAGACATGTAGTATAGAAGGGACTAAAAATATCTACAAACATGTAGGCCCCCAAAAAATAAAATAAATCTAAAAAAAAATCATATAGCCACAAGAAACTGAAAATATCTAAAATCAAACATTAAGCAAGCAAAAGAATAAAACCAAGCTAAAAACAAACATTTAGGGTCAAAGAGACTCACGTGATGCACGCTTTGGGCGATCATGTCTCGAAAAAGAAGATTATTCCGCAGTAGGTTGCCATTGCTTTCTTCGTAGAATAGTTGCAGCCAAAGCTATAAAACCCAATCTGTCTTATTATTTAACCCATAGGTAGAAGAAAGAGACGGATTAATACCTTTCCCAAGGGTATTAGTGCGTGAGTGAACACAAGAAATATAACTGAAATTCGAACTTGGCACCCCGATCTCGCGTTCCGAGTTGATATCCACTGAAACTAAAAACACTTATAAAGACACCAAGAGGCTATACAAATCTCAAAATAAACAGGTAGGCTCCAAAAGACTACAAAACTCTTAATAGAAAACATCTAGTCTCACTAATGTATACAAACCTAAACGTAAGCCTATTTACTTCTACTAACTTTAAATGTTTAGACGTCCGTTTAATTGACTCACTAGATATTCTCTATACACACGGTAAGAGATCTTTTTACATAAACCCCCTTTGTTCGGAAATGCACAAAAATGAATATTTTTTCGAGAAACTACTCTCATATTTAAATTCATTAACTGTTCAAGAAAAAGGTTTTAAAATTTATTTTTTTTTGTGGATAAATACTGTTGTTCACAATAGAAATCATATCGTGAAAGAAAATGTAATCTAATAATATTTATTAAATATGAAACAATGGAAAGTTTTATTCGCATTAATATATAAATCTTCAGATACATATCATTTCTATTTCTGTTTTCTTGAATTTAAATTACAACTTCTTTATCCGTATATATTTTATGATTCGCTTTATTTCCGGTATCGATGATTTTATACTGGTTCAGAATTATTGGGAATCTGTTGAAACGTCAGAATTTAATTGTTGGTTGATGTATTTCTTAGAGAAAAGTACAATTCCAGAAGAAACATTTTTCTCTGTCAGCGATAGAATTGTCTGCAAGAATATATGTGCGCGAAAAATGGACTATCATATCAAATTTAAACAAAATATAATGATTTTATAATAGTCTCTTGTATTCGAAACATTTCGTTTTGAGTGACCAGAAAATTATATGTTTGTTCGATGTCCATAAAAGAACTCAGTTAACATTGTTTAAAACAGCGAACTCTGTCGATTACACAAGTTATATTCGCTTTATTCTCCTTTGCTTCTCGACATTATTTTTATTTTAAATTTCGGAACAACATTGCAATTATGAAAAGCCTTTCAAATACAATAAATAATAATGTTTGATTTTGCCTGGCTATCAAAAAATAAATATTTTATAACGACTCTTATATATATGTATATTTTTTGTCTTATAAACAAATACGTAAATGCGTCTGTTTCTAATACGTTGAATATAAGCTTGCATTCATGTATAAGTTCTGCTATAAGTTTCGCTTTTCTTGGCACCAAGATTCGTTTGATTTATGACTGAAAATTACTGTCAATGCTGATCTTCTACATCTGGTGTCTCTTTCTTCAGTCATTGTATGAATAAAGCAACAAATAAATGGAAAATTAAATATGGGAAGACTATTTATGTTATTCTCATTTGTTTTCATGTTTTGCCTCCAGTAAATAAAACCAAGCGATTATGTTTCGTAGACACCACCAGGAATTGCTAATTGTCATATTTATATTTTAAGTGGCAGAAGTGGGAAAGTAAAAAATAGATATCGTACCAATTCTCAAACACTATATTCTTTTCATAAATAAAAGAATCGTAATATAATCAAAAAGGTATTTAATTAAATCGTATATCTAGATTTTAAACACAGGAATTTATTCTCGCACGCCTTCTTTGAATCTAGGGTTTATATATGTGTGAAAAGGAATCAGTTGTTCTTTATGTACAACAGGTGTAATAATAGAAACATACTAAGCATACTAAAAGGAACGTTAACATTTTAGAAATTGTTTGATTGCCTCCTACTCGGGATAGTTACAAGCAGTGTCAGATTTGAAAAATCCCTTTCTTTCGTGGTGATTTTTATATCGAAAAGACGTATTCTTTTTGATACCGCAAAATTATAAGTACCTTAGCTACTGACAATTGCATTGAATTTTTCACGTTTAATTAATTTCTCATGTTTTTGTTTTTGTAAAAAAATCAAATTCTATGTTTTACTTTTTCTTTGAACTCATACAAAAAGACCCATTCAAAGTATTTAAGCTTTCATCAAATTCTAATTCCATTCCCGAAAATCGTCTATTTCTTTTTACTTATAGTATACTAGCTTTGGATGACACTTTTCTTTTTGCTTAGACATGTTGTCATTTACTATTTTGATCACCTGAGCGTTAGCTATGTTGGTGAATAACCAGAACGAGTAACCATGATCGCGTCCTTTATATGCCATGTGATAATTGAAAAGAGATTTGAGTAGACACGAGATTGAATTAAACGGAAGGCCCAACTCTGGTAAATCTGGTTGATTTATTTTATAATGTATTTCATGTTATTTGTAGCGGGAGCATTAACTTGTTCCAAATCTTCAGCATTCACTTCTATGGCTTTTAACTAAGATTACTTTCTTCATTCCTTCTAAGATTGGCAATAATCTTTGTACCGATCTTAATGTACTTACAGCAGCTGCAGGTGATTACTAAAGTCCCATGAATGCAGAAGTTACTCTTTCTAATAAATAAATAAATTCGATGAATTAAGGAATAATGTCAACTGTTTGCTTTCTACTTATAACTAGAGAGGACTCCATTTTCAAATAGTATTTAAGGTAGGAAAGCGCAGGTAACTCTATAGACTTCCTCCTGAGCTATTACACAAATTATGACATAGCTACAGAGTGTATGTTGGTAAACTGTTGTCTAAATAACGAGCATCTCATTTTAAAATTACCAAAAAATCTTGAAATACAGAAAGGTAAATCTATTGAAATAAATCGCCATTGGCATCAGCCACCGCCTCCAGACAACTTTGGAATCATCTGCAACTCTCTAGACGCTTTACCTGCTTAAGTCGGTGAATGATTATGTAATCTTTGCCTTCAGTTTATCTTTACAAAGTAATTTTGGTCTCTAGCTCAACTGCGCTTCACACATAAATATGAAGTGTTTGAAATCTGGAAACTTATGTAACCGGATGTAAAGGTTGGTTTGATTCAAGAAATTGTATGTCAAACATAAATGTATTCTCCTGATTGTGTCATGATACAGGATACTGTTGCTTGAGATATGATCATCCAGCAGCAATACTCTTGACCTAGAGCAGCAGTACTTCCTCAAGGCACTTGATACAGACCTCCGTGTTAAGTATAATGGCCTCAATAACGGGTGGTATTTACAGCCAAATACAGTGAAATGTTAATATTAGACCGTCTGGTACAAATACCAAGCATTACAGAGAATTACGTCATGGCATCACTTTTCTCAAACACGGTACCCAAATTACCCTACTGTGCAGTTGGCAAGTCCATAAACATAAAAAGTGCATGCGACAAATTAAAAAATTAATAGCGACTATTTACCTATCACACTACATAGACTCAAAATAATTTTTTAAAATAATAACAGGTATTTTTATAGCGCTCAACGTACTATTCCATTGGTTATATATCATTTTATACGTTCTATTTTTCCGATTGTTTTTGTTCTTGTTTGACAAAGTCTTACTCCTTTTGTCTCCATTATGCTAACATTTGGGTACCAAACATAGAAGGATTCAATGCTGACTGTGTGTTTAGATACTCGAAAGTGCCAAAATGGTTAAATCTATGCCAAGTCAAGATAACATTTAAAAAATATATATAGCGTAATAATTTCTAATGTACACCCGAGATAAAATGATTAGAGATGTGGGTTCATTCATCACATAAGTATCAAAGATTTCATTCATAATTCGTTTCATTTCTATCGCTGAAATGATTACATTTCAAATGAAGGAAATTGTAATAAATAGGATGAATGGTGACCCACACAAGAAATAAAAGTAGCATGTTTTAACAAAATGTTTATAATTCTTTCTTGCATTTAATTGGTTTATTGAAATATTTTAATCAATTAATATTATTAAAAAGGTGTCAGCCTAAATAGAAAAGACATTATATTTGTTTTATTCTAAGCACAATATAATTGTTTGGTTATGCTAAGAATTATTTTACAAAAAGAAATAGGATTTGGAAATGTATGTATTTTTTATTTCGCCTAAGCAAAAAGCGAAGTACAGTAATTAGAAAAGATGGCGGAAACGATAAAAACTTAATATAACGAAAAGCAAAAAGCCTTATATATATTCAATTTTCAATTTCGCTTGATATCGTAAAATCAACCTCGCGGCTACATCCAGTATTATTATCTGAAAATAAATAATTTTCATATATAACACATATAACAGAAACGCACACAAAATATCTTGCTATATCTACAGAAAAAATAATTGTTATGCTTAACGTTGCCTTTTTATGCAACAAAAATCCCAGTCTGGATAGAATAGATATGAATATTTTAAAAAGTTTGTTATAAACTATACAGTAGGTTTCTTCAGGTTTGATTCTTTTTAGTAACCGATATCCCAAAGTGGGGAAAAGTATTAACCCCCAAATGAACGATACTTTTCACTGACCCATGTTTTTCATCAGTGTTGTTATTTTCAATGTTATTAAAGAGATTATCAGAAAACATCTTCAAAAGTGTTAATATCTTCAATTCCTCGAAATGAACGTATCCATGTAATTTATCTCCATTTTATTTATCTTATAAATCATAAACAACGGAAAAATAAACGAATACTTGTTCCGTATAAACAATTTATACAACACATATATATTTACCACAAATTCTCAAACTGACACACGATTTTTCTTTCAAGATTCATTTTAATTATTCCCCGGGCGTATCAAAGAAAACAGTCCTTCAAACAGATCACACAAATTTACTAAGTGATATAACAAATTGATGCTGATGAAATATAATTTTTTTTATTCTGATTTATTTGAATATTTAAATGATGAATGTTATTTCAAATAATGAATCCTGTTCTTGTACCAAAATATTTCCATTCCAATATCAAGGGATTTCCGTTTTTTATGGTCATTATATTCAACTTCTTGAACAATTTAAGGAAACATATGTGGCATATTTATTATTGGGGCTCAAACGTATTATAAACGTAATTCGACACGGGCACTAATTACCAATCTATGTTTCCCAGGACATTATTTTAATGAGCACTCAGCATTTTTATAGTCGTTTTCCCACATTGAGCGAGATGAACCAGCCAGTATTCATGTTAGTTTGACTTAAAGACATGATTAATGAACAATTACCCATCATAACACATTTGTATATAGACACAAAGTTAACATCGAAAATTTACGCACTGAGAAAAAAATTATCCTCCAAGATTGGTTTCATCCATTTCGTGAAATGCATATCTTATTAAATAACTATTATAATTTCACAGTTACTTTTATAGATGAATTTCAAAATAGACTCAGGTTTCTCATCCAAAATTATATTCAATTTCGACTTTCTTAAAGGCATATATGATGGACTAATTTTTATCAGATTCATTATGTTTAAAACCTTTGCTACCTCATGGTGTGTTCAGTGAGCCCATTACTTCATCACCTAGAATTCCAAAACATGAAATAAAGTCCTCCTTGTTGATATCTCAACATGCAAAGATTCCTGACTTCAAACTTACTTTCTTTTTCTAACTTATCGATGGTAGAAAAGCATCGATTGCTAAAATAACCATTTGTTTTACAACCTGTTTCATTTGATTATGTTTTTAGATATTAATAAGATGTCCTTTTGATTGGTACATTAAGTATGTGTTTTTTATTGGACGTTTAGAGATTACCTTTGGATTGGTCTGTCACGGGCAACTTTTTGATTACTTTTAAAGATAGACTTAGACTTGACAATTGCATTTCGAGACGTACAACTTCAAAATGTAAACTTTTGATCAGTTCAATAAATCCATTCTTGATAAAGAATACCAGTTTGCGAGATTAATATTTTTTAAATAATTTGTTGTATATGCAATTGATACTTTGTGTAGATTTCCATGTTTTTTTATGAATATTTTATGGTAATTGTTTTAATGAACTTTTCGCTAAGGTGCTTTCGTAGCTAGATTGCTTCACTTTTTCAAACCAGTTCAAGTCTCGCCACGCAGCAGAGGATTTTGTCGTTACAACTGTTGAAACATTGTATTTTAACGTTTGAGTAGCTGTTAATTATAAGTTAAGTTTAATATTTAATATTCTAGTTTTTACCTTTGGTGACTGTTTTTAGGGGAAAGTTTGAATTCTTTTCTTTCTCAATTTTTACCCTCCACCGGCTGTAATTTCTGACAACTATTTTTACTACAACATTGATTTTGTTTTTCGCGTAAATAATATTGAATTTTCAGAATTTCTCTTAATTTTAAATCACCGTCTAGCAATTTTTTCTCATATACGTTCTCTTTTTGCTTAATCTTTGTGGATTAATTTTCTACGTGTTACTTCATTCATCGTTATTCATATTTCAAATAAACAATTATTTCATCGCTGCCCGGACTAAAGGCTTTTTGTTTATTGTTTAATCTGTTTGTTTTTATTTTATTTTCGTGATACGTCAGACATTTTTGTTTTGATAAGAATTGTTATTATCTTTGCGTGTTACGTAAGTTTAATTGTAAAACATTGTTATTTTGTACACGTGTCTCTTTTTAATTATTTTTTTGTAGAATTTTATTTTTATAATTTGTTGTATTATCCTCTTGTAATTTAAAAACTAGGAAAACATTTCTAAATTGTTGTATTTAATTTTACATTGTTGTACTAATTCTTTTTAGTTTACACGAAAAATGTTTATCGTCTGTCTTTTTTGCATTTCTAAATTGTGAAAAGTATTATTTTGTTTCTTTTTGTAAAAGAACTTTATTTTTTGTATATTATGTGAGGTTAACTTCAGTTTACACCTAACACTATTTTGTTAAATGCGCTTGTGTCAGTTTTTGTTTATATTTTTTTTCGTTTGTCTTGTCAAATTGTTTTTTCGAATTTGTTTAAGATTATTATTATTTTTGTAGTTCATTTTTATTTTTTTTATTGAAAAATATTGTTTTATTGTTTAAATAAACATTTTCCAGTCCAAAAAAAAAATATATATATAGCCACCTCCCCGATAAAGAGACAAAAACACAGTGGCTGCTGAGAGTTTAGACAAGACTGAAAACAAAATCAGAATTCTAAAATGTATGGTGGCCACGATTAGCTAAAATTAAAAAAATTAATATGAATTATTTTGCGTTATGAGAGTCGTGAAAGGAATAATATTTAAGAAGGAATTTTATGTGCGGGTGAAGTTAAATTCTTGCCAACTTCATCTTGTTATTTATTCATCAACTCAAAGTCAAAATTAGGACGAAAAGGTGTCGGTTCCCTCTTTTAGAATTTGACAAAATGTGAGTATTGTGCGTTTTGGTTGAATTTAAATAAATAAATAAGTGTTTTGAATTACTAGATTATCGCAGGTAACTGATTTTTTGGCCATATTTAAGGATTCTTTCATTATCAACATTATTTTATTTAGTTTCTTGTAATTAGTCTATTGCATATAGCTAATACACTTTGGGGTTTAAATTTTTCAAATGTTTGTTTTATTCCCCCAGCCAGTGTCAAAGATTGTACATATGAAGACTAGTTAGGATTTCTTTGTGATTAACGATTATTACTGATGTGGACCCAATTTTGGGGCCACGGAAGGAAAACACGGAACACGGGTCAGAGAGGTAAAGAAAGATATATTAAACAGAAATGTAACAAAGAATAGTGTAAGAGTAAGCGGAGCTTACTATCCAGTGGTGTCCGATACACGGCTGCGCACTACTGGTGCTACAATATTTAGTCGGCCTTCCCACCAAAGACGAAATGTGACACAAGGTCATTTTTATGTGGGTCTTCCGGGCCATATAACCCGGCCAAAAATATCTGTCTATTTTTCACCACTCATGACTCTACCCTTCGGCGGAGCCACGACTGGGTTAGTGCACTCTGCCTTCGGGCAGAGAGCTGACAGTGTCTATAGAAGCACAAATGGTGCTACGGTATTTACCAACATTCCCACGCAAGGAATGTGAGAAAAACAGGTTTATTTGGTTTAGATGAAATATTATTGATGTGGACGCAAAGTGGGTGCCACGGAAGAAAAACACGGAACAAGGGTTAGAGTTAAAGAAAGATATATTATACAGAAATGTAACAAAGAATAGTGTAAGAGTAAGCGGAGCTTACTATCCAGTAGTGTCCGATATTGGTAGTCGTACACGGCTGCGCACTACTGGTGCTACAATATTTAGTCGGCCTTCCCACTTAAGGCGAAATGTGAAAAAAGGTAATTTTCATGTGGGTCTTCCAGGCCATATAGCCCAGCCACAAATATCTATCTCCACCGAAGGGTAGAGTCACGACTGGGTTAGCGCTCTCCGCCCGAAGGCAGAGAGCCGACAGTGACAAAGGTAGCAATATTGCTGCTACAGTAGTTAGTTGGCCCTCCCACTTAAGGTAACATGTGACACAAGGTCAATTATATGTGGGTCTTCCGGGCCATATAGCCCGGTCAAAAATATTTGTTTTTTTTAATCATTTCACCCCGGGCAAAGCGTAAATGCCACTGATGTGCGGGGGGGGGACTACATAACTGAAAGAAAATTAATTAGAGAAGGGAGAAGAGGATTACAAACCAATTAGAAAGAAGCAATAGAAAGAGGAAGATGCAGGTGTAATGACAGTTGCAAGGGGAGAGAGAAAGAAAAGGATATACGGGATGGGGGAAGGGCTAGAGTCAAGTGGTTAGTAGATGAGTATTGACATTGCATTTAAATTTCTGGAGGTTGTAGCCGTCAGGAAAGCGAGATTATGGAAGCGATTTCCACAGGCGGGAAGTGCGAGAGAAAAAGCTGCAGGAGTAGAATTGTCGTCTACATTTGGCTAACCTAACTGTGAATGGGTGAGACCCAGTTGCCATTCTGGTTGAGGAGGCACCAGTGACTTAAGTTCGTCTGAGCAGAAGTCATGAAAGGACTTATAGAACAGAAAAAGTGAGGCCACATTTCGTTGGTGGGGAAGTGGCTGTAGTCGAGCCGCCAAGTCAGGACCTATCACGTTACTAACTCTCCTTTGTAGCCTGTCGAGAACACTGAGGTGAGCGGCAGGGGCGCTTGACCATAAATGGCAGCAGTACTCCATGCACGGACGAATGGTTGACTTGTATATATGCAGGATGGATTCAGGCGGGAAAAACATCCTGGATCGACATAGTGACCCAACCTTCCTAGCAGTAGATTTTGCTATGGATTCAATATAGTGGTTCCATTTGAGGTCTGAGGACAGGGTAAGTCCGAGGAGGCGTAGTGTATTACTCTCCGGGAGAATCGCTTGGTCCATGCTTATGGGAGGCAGGAGAGGTTGCCTGGAATGGTTGACAAACAACAGCTTGGTCTTAGATGAATTGAAGTTGACAAGCCACTTCTTGCCCCAGTTCACCACAGTGTGTAGATTCCGTTCAAGGTCAGCAGCTAGATTATGTCTGTCCGCCACGACAGGTTTCTTACTGGTGCGGGAGTATATTGTAGTGTCATCTGCGTAGATGCCTACTTGGGACTTGATCTCATCTGGGAGGTCGTTGATGAAAATAAGGAAGAGCGTCGGGCCCAGGATAGAGCCCTGGGGGACACCGGCATTCGTGCTGTAGGATGAGAAGGCATGTCCATTAAAAACGACTTTCATTTTGCGGTTGTTTAAAAAAGACTGGATTAGGTCAAGCAGGCGTCCGGTAATGCCGTTACTCCGTAGCTTGCAAAGGAGGCCAGAGTGCCAGACCCTGTCAAAAGCTTTTGAGATGTCCAGAGCTACTGCACGAGCCTCGCCTGACTCATCGAGGGTCTGGAGCATGTACTGCGTAAAGGTTGTTAGCACATCGGCAGTGGACCTGGCAAACCGGAAGCCATATTGCTTGGGCAGTAAGATATTAAAATATTTCAGCATTGATTATGACCTCGAACACTTTCCCGAATATCGGTAAAAGACAGGGCGATAGTTGGATGGGTCCGAGGGTTCACAACTATTCTTAAAAATCGGAACGACTGAAGAGAACTTCCAGCATGTAAGAAAACAGGAAGCAGAAAGGCAACAGTTTAGAGAGGACGGGGGAGAGTTCAGGGGCACACCTCTTAAAGACTATCACCGGGATTCTGTCGTCACCGCTCGCCTTATGGGGGTCAAGTTTTGAAATTACTCGGGATACTACCTTCGGGGTAATATGTACGTCGAGCAGTTTGGCCTCAGTTCTAACAGGGAATTCGGGTGAGCAACGTGGAGTTGGATGAGAATCTGCGGGCAAAGCACTTAGCTTTGTCCCCAGATGATATGAGAACTTCAAATTCATGGATTAAAGGAGGTATAGAGGATTTGCAGTTGTTAAACACCCGTTTGCATATCCGCCACTAGTCCTTGGTGCCGAACTTGCGGTCAGTTATGCGCTGTCGCATTCTCTCAGCGAACAACCGTTTGGCGTCATTCAGGATTCCCTTGCACTTTTTGCGAGCAGACGTGAATAGGCGCCGACTGTGATCAGATGACTGGCTCCTGAATAGTCGGATGTAATGGTTCCTGTGGGTATTGGCGGCCGATCAGGCAAGAGAGAACCACGGAGAGGAATGAGGTTTTAGTCAATACTTCCTGGTGGGTATGAAGGCATCAATGCCAGCTTTTACCCATGACGAGACCTCAAAGGCACAGTCATCAACTGGGAGATCGAACACTTTTCCCCAAGGGACGTCGCAGAGGAAATCGTGAAATGCATCCCACTCAGCTTTTTGGTAGCGGTAGGTGGTCCTATAGGTAGGAGACTCCTGAGGGGAGTGAGAATGGATGTAGGAGGCTACTGTTATTCCCCATTTGTGACTCTACCCTTCAGCGGAGCCACAACTGGGTTAGTGCTCTCTGCCCAAAGGCAAAGAGCTGACAGTGTCAATAGCAGACTTACTGGTGCTAATTCCATAATACTACCATTCAAATACTAATATAGTATTAGAAGAGTTCATGATGTAGGTAATTATCGGTCTCACAAAAATTACAATGGATGCAGCAAAAATGATATGTAAGAATGTGTTGTTTTTCGTGGAAGGAATATTGTGATATATTTGGCTCATTGATAGTGAGTAGCATAGTTTCATTATAAGAAAGAAATCTATCATTTCTCCGTTGTTTAGACTTGTTGCAAAATGAATATCACTCTTCGCTATGGTAGCATGATTTTATGAATTATGTAGTACTAATTTGGCAGTACGGACTCATCGATTCACAGTTGCATTGCTTAGATTTTTTGGATCGTGTCGCTGGAACTAATTAACGCTTATATCCACTGGGCTATGTGTCCTTGAGGACATCAACGTAAGAATATCTGGGACTTATAAACTTAATACACACCGAGGTACACACACACACACACACACACACACACACACACACACACACACACACACACATATATATATATATATATATATACATTACTTTTAATCAAATATGGATTAAAATCTGAAAAAATGATAGAATAGGTAACAAAATGAGAAAATTTATAATTATAATTGTTCTGATTTTTCGTTTTTATGGTGGATTTCATTGAAAATTAAATAAAAGAAAAAAAAACAATTTATTTTATTTTACTTATTTTATCACAAATATATTTGAGCCTTAAACAATTTCTCACTGATTTTTCATTAAGAGTAATGTTTTATTTACAGAAAATGGTAAGAAACATGTCACTGAAAGTATTATCCATCACTAGCCATTATTTTTATAGCATTTGAATTCCATGTCAGCAAAACAAGTTTTTTAGGTTAATTATGAGTCAACCCATTTTTGGCATTTTCATAAAAGTTAAAGTGTAGCTAAGCCAAGCCATGTACCCTCAATCTGAACAAGTAATAATTGTATGTGTCAATGCCTGGTAAATACGGCGGTTTAGTTAGGACTTCCTATTTAAGCGTTTCAAAGTAGGTTTACCCCGTTTTACACGTGGCTTGGATATGTCATTACTTTGTCATGTCTCTGCACGTATAGCGGCCATTAGTTTTAATGCTCAGATCAAACGTATCAGTTTGAGTCCAAAGAAATTCCCCGTAGTGGTTTCGGTCATAATAAACTACACCCAGCTGATTCCACTATATTAAGAGAAGAAGCTTAGTTATTCAGTTTTTCGACGATGTTGATGCATGGCTAGGGTGATCCCACAATCTTCTACACTTAGGATTGTCGTAGTGAGATCACTTTTTATGGCCAGTCACGATACGATGCAATATATATTTCCTTTTCTGCCATGGAAACAGCTGTTCCCCCGTGACAAGACACCGGTCGAGGTCTCTCGGCATCAACCCATACGACACCCAATATCCTTGCTTTTCAGTCATTGCTAATGCATTCAAATGTTTTGAAACTGTGGTTTGGTTAACTCATGTTCTGCAAATTCAGCTTGCGTCTGAGATGGGTTCTCATGAAGTAATACCTCCAATGTTTTGTCTTCTAACATTTTCGGTGCGTATAAACGAATCTCTGCATGTTTTTTCTGACAGAAGATATCCTACGAAAGTATCAACAAGAATTGTGTGTGCTTTAGCTGCAGATTTTTTTTCATAAACTTTCCTGCAAAAACACTTTCTTTAGCACAAAATCCGACATGTTTAAAGCTATGAAAAACAGAGTTGTTCATATTACAGCAAAATGACTGTTCTCATGTACTCCCGTCAAAGTGTCTCTGTTGAACTCCTCCGTCTACTATAAGATGATTAGGAGAGAAGCCCTTGTGAGAGAGTCGAATTGATTGAACAACTGACACACGCACTAGTCGTGTAATACTCTCCTGTTTTATTTACTGTTAATTTTTTTTAAATTTTACTGTTTAATTTTTCTATAACACATTTTTGTTATTTTTTAAACCTTTCACTTGGTCACAACATATTGACGAGAAAGGATCGAACAAACGAATTTCACGTGTAGTTATAAAAGAACATTTTACCAGTGTCTAAAACAGTAGTGAAAGAAGGAATTCTAATCAGACAAAAGAGTATGTAGTGTAATTACAACATTGACAGCAAAAAATAAAGCTCTTCAAAGCAATAGGATTTCTACAAGTTCAATTCAGTGGTTTAGAAAAAGGTTGGTAAATTCTTGTTATTCTTTCACCAACAAGTTGCTAAAGAAACTGTACAAGTCAGACAAACTTATTGCTTTATTGAGTTTTTAGTCCACAGTTCGTTGTTGTGGATGAGAAATTTGATTTACCTATGAGAACTCTGGATTCTGCAGAATATTCGGACCTAGCCGGATTATTTTTCTTGTACAAACTCAGGTCGTATAACGTAATTGACATTAACCATATAGGACTCTATAGAGATGACGGACTCATGATAGTAAATAGATCTACTGAAGGTAAGGTTGATAGACTGAGAAAATTAATTCAGAGAGTTTTTAAATCTTTTGGTCTTAGCGTAGTAATTAACCCTAATATAAAACAGGTTGAATGTCTAGACATACCATTAGACTTAGTCTCTGACAATTTTCAACCATTCATGAAAGATAATGCTAATACAATCTATATAAACACCAACTCTAATCACCCACCATCCGTCATGAAATATATTCCATCATCAGTTGAACGCCGCATAAAAACACACTCTTTAAATAAAGAAATATTCGATAATCACAAATCAATTTACGATGAAATTCTTAAAGACAGCGGCTATCAATCCTCCAAAATTAACTTTGTGGAAAAATTCAGGAGCACAAAAAATCGAAACAGGAAAATCATAAGGTATAACTTTTCATTTAATCAGTTAGTTAATTTTAAACTAGGACATACATTCCTTAAACTAACAGATAATCTTTCCCCCAAAATAATCCTCTAAGCAAAATGTTCAATAGGAATACAGTAAAACTCAGTTTTAACTGCTCCAACAATTTAGAAAAAATAATTAAATTACGTAACAATAAAATATTAAAATCATACAACAAAAATAACTCCAACATTCATACCAGTCTGTCCCATAATAATAACCTTTGTAACTGCAGAAACTCAAAACAAAGCCCCATACTTAATAAATACTTAACAAAATTCTTATATAGGTATATATGTGTTCAATTTTTATCCATGGAGATTTTTTAGGATGCTAAAATTTATATCGGAAACACAATGAACATATTTAAAAAGCGCTTTTACAATCACCTCTCATCCTTCAATAACAAGACAAGCAAAATATGACATCACTTTCTAAATACTTTTGGAAGTTATAAAACGAAGATAAAACACCTAAAATTAAAAGAAAAATCCTCAAACAAGCCAGAACATCCAGACCAATAAACGAACCATGTTTCCTTTGTCTTCAAGAAAAAATGAAAATCATTAAATACATGAATAGCAACATACTATTAAACGAGATGCAAGAAACCACAGTAAACTGCAAACACATTAAAGAACTAACCTTAAAATCATGCTAAAAACAACAAAAGCCAAATTTAGGATTCGTAGAAACGATAAACATTTATAATATTAACAACATTCGTACCTCAAATTTTACCTTATTCCATATCAAAGACTGTGATTTAAAGTTTTATATAAAAAATGTGATTTCCTAATTTTAAATTAAGGTTAAATATACAAAAATAGATAAAATATATAAACTACATTTAATTAGAAAAATATTTTGTAGTCATACAATTCAATAAAAAGATAAGTTCACAAAATGTAACTCCTATTCCCATTTCATGATAGTAAATAAATCTACTGGAGGTAAGTTTGATAGAAAATTAATTCAGAGAGTTTTAAAATCTTTTGGTCTTAACGTAGTAATTAACCCTAATATAAAACAAGTTGACTTTCTAGACATAACATTAGACTTAGTCTCTAACACTTTTCAATATATTTCATCATCAGTTGAACGCCGCATAAACACACGCTCTTTAAATAACGGAATATCCGATAAGCACAAAGCAATTTACGATAAAAATTCTTAAAGACAGCGGCTATCAACCCTCTAAAATTAACTTTGTGGAATAATTCAGGAGCACAAAAAGAAAAAAGAAAAACACGAAAATCATATGTTATAACCTTCCATTTAATCAGTTAGTTAATTTTAAACTAGGGCATAAATTCTGAAGCTAACATTTCCCCAAAAATAATCCTCTAAGCAAAATGTTTAATAAGAATACAATAAAACTCAGTTATAGCTGCTCCAAACAATTTAGAAAAAATAATTAAATTACATAACAATAAAATATTAAAATTATACAAGAAATATAACTCCAATGCTCATACCAGTCTGCCCCATAATTTATCAAGGATGCCGCGTAGTTTTTTTTAATACTGAATTTTAAATCTCCGATATATATATATATATATATATATATATTCTAAACACATGCTGTTAAATATAAGAGACAATGAATGTCTATTATGTTTAATCATGAGCCGTTCTAAACGTTGTATTTTGGCTTTAATTTCAGTTGAAAATAGACAAAAATTCTCGTACATTTAGATAATTTTTTATTAATTTGCTTCTAAGCTTTCGGCTCACATGAGTCATCTTCAGAGAGGTTATTTAGACTGTAATACAATAACATCCACCATCACCGACGATTTTATTTTGTGTTGACATAAAACTCCGCTTGGCAACGGCAATAGTTACCAAAAATAATAAACGCAGTTCTCAAATTTGCAATGCGGTTTTATGACGTCACACCAAGTGATAGCGCGAATTGACAACAAAACCATGTATTCAAATGCATTGTAATCTGTTATGTCCGGATTTAAAGGTGATTTTATTGAGTGTTGGTTGTTTAGATTTGATATACATGGCCTCCAATATCTGAAGGTTCCTCTTACTGTGTGTATGAGTAAGGATGACCGTATTGCTGACCAAAATCTGTCTGACATTACCTACATGTTTGTTTTTCAGAGAAATGTTGTTTAATTGTACTCTGATCAGAACAACATTTCTCTGAAAAACATAGAACGGCATGATTAAACATAATAGACATTCATTGTCTCTTATATTTAACAGCATGTGTTTAGAAAATTATTTGCTGCCTCGATACACTATATATATATATATATATATATATATATATATATATATATATATATATATATATAATTTTTCGGTTTAGCAGATATTATTTATCCAAAATAACATTTCTATCCAATCAATAAATTTCACATACATTTTATTTGTTTATTTTTGCTTTTAATGCAAAAACAACGTCACTAAATTGTTGATTTTATATGCTAGAACATGATTTACACTTCAAATTAAATCCAGTAATTAAAACTCGTTAGAAATGTTCAGTTGCAGGTCACTATTTTAAAAAAAATACTATTAATTCACAAACATGTAGTGTTACAAGTGAAACAAATTTCATTAAATGAGGTAATCATCACATACTTCATAGTCTCAAATATCATTTGCACATATAGCAATTTTATGCAGTTTTATCAAGAAATCAACATTAAATTTAATTTCAATTTTGTCCGGCTTATAATCAGTAGCAATGAAATATTTTCTCAGCACAAAATTTAAAATTGAATACTTTCGTGTACTTTAAAATCTACAAAATCCCTTGCAGGTATTATTTATGAATAGAAGTGTTGTATGCTTTGCCAAGCATTAGTCTATAAAATATTTCATTATAATCTAATCATATTTAAATTGCTACTTACCTAACTATACCTTGTCTCATTCCGGTCTGTAATCATTGGGATACATCAAAGCGATGAAATAAGATGACAGAGAATATAAGAATTATCATTTGAAATTATACGTATTGCATTCACTTTACTTTTATGATAACAGTTTCGAATGCATAGGGTATTAATTATCAAAGTTTGAATGATAGGTGAACTGAATATCAATTGAATATGTGATATTGTAAACCATAGTTGTCAGAACTTCATATTAATATTTCTGGACTAAAAGAATGAGGGGATATGTTCGTGTAAATGACAATAAAGTATTTGTGAATATTTTTATCAGTCCAGAGGAATGAGTCGTTGTTTTTAACAAGACAGCAAGTGCTTATATATATATATATATATATATATATATATATATATATATATATATATATAACTGTGAGGATAATCTAAATAGATAAAAATAAAGAGCTCACAGTATCTAAGGCAAGATCAAATATAGAGGACAAAACTCAACATGCAATTAAACGGTTATAAGTCCAGAATTTTTTTGAGCAGTTTGTAGAATTTGTCAAGCCCGAATAATCAAAGTGACATTTAACAAAATAGGTCAAGTAATGATGTTAATATTAACCATTTTTATAAGGAAACATTCAAGAATTTATTGACCAAGCAGTCAGATCTAACTCGGATGAAATTTTGTAATCTTTCTTCTAAAATGAACATCCAGGAAAAAAGGTAACCCTCAAGCTGTTATATTCAACCTCCTTGGGTTTTTCTTGCTAAACTATATTTACAATAGTGTGGATGGTTAAATATTTTTATTGTTTTTATTCTCACCCCGAGTTACATGAGGTATGAATTGTATTTGTTGCTGTTGTTGAAAAGCCTTCAACTGATTTGGTCGTTGTTATATATCATAGTTCTCTTTTTGTGGTTCTGTCTTGACAGTCGGCCAGGGTTGATCAAACTTGGGTCACGATATCGGGCTAGAGAATATTCTCCCTGAAATCTATCTTGCACAAGTATAATTCTACTATTCATTAGTTATCTTTCCTGGTTGCCATCTTGAATCCTGTCACTTTGCCACTGACTAATATAGTTTCCATTTCTCTCATCTATAAATATTTTAACGGCACTTATTATGAATAGCGTTCCTGTTTGATACATTGACTTCATGAATTTAAGCGCATTACTAGATTGGCTTATAGAACTCATAATTAAACTGTTTCAATTACTACTTGTAATTATAACTTATACTCTACTAATTTTTATTCCTGCACTTTTTGCCTGTAGAACTCTTTTTCTGGCTTCTTTCTTTTGCGTTAATTGTATCTTATGTCTCCTTGAATCCTGTACTCTTTTTTTCCTTTTCTGGTAACCCCTTGCACCCGAGTGGCTCTCATTGCATTAATGGAGATGCTCAGCAACCTTGAAATATTTGGGAAAGACATCAGAGTAATCAGGAATCTATACTGGCAGCAAACCGGCTGCAACAAGAATGTGTTTTTTCACCGGATCTATTCAACTTGTACAGCAAGACTATTCTGAGGACCCTAGATTTTATGCCAGGATTTGTAATCATAGGCCACAATTTATAACAACATAAAGTACGCAGATGATACAGTGCTGATAGCAGACAAGGAATGAAAACTACATGACCTCCTACAGAAGGTAGCTGAAGAGAGTGACAAAAAAGGAGTACAAATAAACTGCAAGAAAACTGAATGCATGATCATCAGCAAAAAGAGCAGCCCAAAATTGCTAAATACAAGTTGGGAATACTAAAATAAAGCAAGTACAAAATTTATATTCCTGGGAAGTGTTATAACAAAAGACGGAAAGTGTAACACAGATATCCAAAGACGAATTGGCATGGCAAAGGACGCATTCCAGCAGCTGAGTACAATATTAAGAGACAGAAAGATTTTGCTAGAAACAAAGAAGTGAGTACTGAATTACTATGTGATGTCAGTACTTCAATATGGCAGTAAATGCTGGACAATATCCTCGAAGATGAAGAAAAAACTTAGATTTGGTTCTACAGAAGGATGATGCGAATATCATGGATTAAGCATGTAAGCAATGATGGGGTTTTGGAAAGGATGGAAACGAAAAGGAATTTAATACTGAGCATCAGTAAGGGACAGCTGAAGTTCCTGGGACATGCAATGAGGAAAAATGGCTTGAAGAACTTGATACTAACAGGCCAGATAGAGGGAAGAAGAGACAGGGTAAAACAGCGAGTAAAGTAATAGACTGGCCTGAGTAGGTGGATGGCAGAACGGGGGCTGCGTGGTGTAACAGAGCTACCAGGGATAGAGAGACGTTGAAGGCCATGATCGCCTACCTCCTGAAAGGAAAAGAGAACATAGAAGAAGAAGAAGAAGAAGAAGAAGAAGAAGAACAAAATGATTAAAAGAAATCATAAGATTATTCAACATCTTTTAGACGAATCCTTTCAATTTTGTGAGAGCACCCATTCTTACACGAATGCATATTTTCTATTGCAAATATTTCACTGGTTGCAAGATACCCTTATTGAAAATCACTACATCCAATTAACAAAGTGATTTTCTAACGAAGTCTCCCTGTGGTTATGGAAATTGATTGTTTATTTAGAAGAAAATTCGAATAATTCTAACACCATACAAAGCTGTGACATTCTTATGCAATTTTTTGCAAAGCAAACTCAATTATCGACGCTGTTATGGTGTGACATAAAATGATTCTTCTTGAAGATGAAGCATATTTCTCGCTGTGCAGAGAACAAAACACAATTAAATCCTTCAGCTATAAGCACAATACTCAAAGGATTCGATTGCTTGCTTTGTGTTTCTCTGGGTGTAAAATACACGCAAATAATCGACAGAATTCAAATGCTAAACTGATAAGCATACAATATGTCGAAAAGAAGTGAACAGATAGGTAAGCTTTATTTATTGTGGAAAGATATAAAATAATTCAGAATTACATACACGGAGAACACGAACTAAGTAAATAGGCCAAATATATATATAGAGGTTTGAAATAATAAGTGATTGTCTTATTGAAATTATTAAATCTTTGCTGTGATTTGATTCTTAGAGACTCTTACAGGGATTCATTTTTAGAAGCCACACTCATGACAACCTAATATATGCAGGTATAGAACATAAGTTATAGAATACACCTAGAGTGGTAGTAAAAGAAAATGAGAAGAAAGTACGTTAACTGTAAGAAGACAAAATGTATGGTGTTCAGAAAAAGAAATAAAAAGTAGGAATTGGAGATGTAAGAACTAGACAATTTAAAAGAGTAATAATTGTTTCACCAGAAACCGGAAAAGTTGACTCTGAAAACCAAGGGACGATTTGGAATTACAAAATTTACCTTCCAAAAGCTAAGAATAGTAAGGTATAACTTAACACACTTGTGTAAATATTTGCCAGAAGAGGGACTAGAAATTATACTATTAGAATAAACCCTACAAAGGACAAAAAGTTCTTAGGTTGTCGCTCACGTTCTTAATTGAAATAAAGCTATATTATACTATTTGATTAATTGTGACTAACACATCACTCAATAGATGCCGGTCCTAACAAATAAAGCAACAACTTTTAGGCGTAATTTAAATTTTTTCATCAGTATAATCTCCTTCTACAGTGATACACTGATTCAACGCTTCTCTAACAATTTGATACCTTTTTTGTAGAACGATTTGTTTTGACCTCAAAATGTTCCTCCGTTTCTGATATCAATTCTCTCATTAGAGTTAGATCTCTTTCTCTGGAGCATTCTTCTGAGGTCTGCAAAAAGCTAGTAGTCGCTGGGGAGTTCAGCTGACTGCTTATTTGACTCCGACGTAAAGTGATGAATCCATGTTTCATTCATCGTCAAGTATTTACGCAGAAACACCTAATTGTTGCATTGAAACTGCTGCAAACAACCCTCTGAATTATCGACACGTTGTTGTTTTTGATCGACTGTTAGCAAACGAGCCACCCACTTTGAACACCGCATTCTTATTAACAAATCTTCATGCAAAATATTGAATACTCTGCCTTCTGGAATGTTTAACTTCTCTGCTATCTCACGCAGCTTTAATTTACGATCGGCCTTAACAGGTTTCTGGAATTTCTTTTGGTGTTTTCTAGGACATATGCCAATTTTGCGTGATCTAAGCATACCAACTCTTAAGCGTTGTTTTCACCGGAATCCGAGTAACAGTGATCAAGCAATTGCTTTACTTGAACAGTATTTTTCCCATCGGAAAGCAATGCTTTATCAACACAAGAAATTCAGACTTTTCAACAGCAGCTTCACTTAAATAACTATAATAATCCAATTTAGCCCAAATTTTGTCAGGTGTTATTTGAAGTTAGTACTTCATAAAAATCATACAAATTTTCTATTAGTGGCGCCATCTATATTTCGGACTCGGGACTTATTGAGTAATGTGTCATAATATATTTCTCATTTCAAACAATCTATGATCATGCAAAGTACCTGTCTATCCTTAAAAATGAGAGAAAATCGAATGAAAACAAATTAAACCATTTATATAACGCTTTAATATTTTACTGTTTTAAAGAATATTGAAAGATATTAAACAAGTAATTTATAGCTGCGTGCATATGTAAAGAACATATGTACAAACTTGCAAGCAAATACGTGAAATGTTGTTATTATATTATCTGGAATTTTGATTTTGTTCATTTTCGTTTTTCAGAAACGATTCTGTAGATTAATTTTGAAGCCTTGTTTTCTCTCCTTGTATATATGAGGTATACATTTAATATTGTTAAAAATTACATTCATAGTATCAGGCTCGATATTATAATGAACATTTTAAATCGTTTTATAATATGCGAATAGGCTCGTGTCGTAAAAATGGCAGAAAAATATTAATACCCATTGACACTCATTTTGTAACATTAAACTAATACACCACACAGATTTTTCAGAAAATGTTCGGAATTGAAGGACAATGGCCTGAGCTCACAAATAGTTTGGAAGATTATAGGTACTCCTAATAGTCTTAGAGATAGGTGTAATTTATGCTTAGAAAAAATGTAATTATAAAATGCATTAATCAGAAAAAAGCTATTGAATCAGGGGAATTAATTATTATTTAAATATTAGCTTAAAAATAATTTCAACTTTCCATAATAGAGGTTTTTTCTTGATTAGCTACTAGACTTCCTATATTCACTCCCCACTAAGGCATAACTAAGTCAGTTTATTCCCCATTAACCTATATATATCTACCGTTTATATTTTATAAACACTTCCCATCTAACATTCCCCCAACTCCCTTTTCATTTTTCCATTACTTTTTCTGTTTTAATGTTATTCTTAACCCACCCTCACTTATTTTCATAGAAACCCAAATTAATGTCATAGGTTAATATGCTGGTTTCATATATATATATATATATATATATATATATATATATATATATGTGTGTGTGTGTGTGTGTGTGTGTGTGTGTGTGTGTGTGTAACGTTTTTACTTTAATTCAATACAATTTCTCCACACATAAAGCTGTATCTTGATATCTCTCACGTGGTATGACGTCGTATAACTACGTCACGAATTTATTACATACGTCTGCTATTCTAGAAACTGTTATTGGCCCATAGCAATCTCCTATGCTAACATATTTTATAATCATTTCACACCAAGCTTCTGGTGGACAGGTGTTTACATAAGAGGTGAGTGACGTAAAAGAGGAACAAGTTACAGGGAGTGTCAGAGAATGGATAAAAAAGGATGAAAACACTGATATGAAGAGGGTTGCGTGAGAGTAGAATGGAAATGGAGAAGAACATGATGCAAAGGTTGCCAGGGAAAGGATGTTAGTCAATGAGATAAAAGACAGCAATTTACGTTGCATTTAAATTCTTGGAGATTGTAGCAAGTATACAGAAGGGAATTCCACAGGCGGGATGTGCGAGCAAAGAAGCTTCCTATTAAGAAAAACATCACCAACAGTTCAAAAGAAAATATTAGAAGTTGCGGTCATATCTGATTGGTTTCACAGTAAAATGGTTGGGCCTAGTCACTCGTCTAGTGGCTCGGCTAAATACACGCAGAGGGGTCTCTGAGGAACTAATCTCATCCATGCAAAAGCCGTGAAAGTATTGTAGAAGAGACCGAGGGAATTCACATTACGTCGGTGTGAATGTGACTGCAGTTGAGCTGCCAGTTCGAGATCATTTACATTGCAGATTTTACGTTGGACTTTGTCAGGAACCCCGAGATGACTAGCAGGGGCATCCGACCAGATGGGACAGCAGTATTCAATGCACAGGCCGATAGTAGAATTATGGATTCAGACGAGAAAAGCTTCCTGGCACCACACAGTGAAACAACATTCCTAGCAGAGGATTTAGCTATGGATTCAATTTAGTCATGGTGGTGTCGTCAGCGCAGATGCTTACTTGGTATCTGATTACATCACGAAAATCGTTGATGAAAATCAGAAAAAGCGTAGAACCTTGAATAGAGACTTTGGAGACACTCATGCTCGTATGATTGTATCTAAGTGCATGCCTATGCAATACTATCTTCATTACGCGATTTAAAAGAAACGACTGGATCAGGTCAAACAATAGTTCTGTTATCCCATAGCCCTGTAGCTTGTCTGTTAAATGCTTTGGCGATATCTAGGGCAACTGCTTCAGCTTTGCCCTTCTTATCTAGAGTCTGGTATATATACTCCGTGATAGTCGTTAGTATATCAGCAGTAGACGTGGTGAAGCATCTCTGAGCGGGCATGAAATTTTAATTTTTTAAATATGTTAATTGTTTAAATATCTCATGAGCTTACTTTGTTTATTATTATTAATGGGTTTAATATTTCTACCTATTATCCAACTATCTAGCATTTATTTTTATCTCCATGTATTTTCTATCACTCTCATTCTCTATCGCTCTCTACCTCATTCTCAATTTATCAGTCTATCTAATATCTGGTTAAATAACCTGAACTCCATAACTTGAAAACATGAATAGCAACCATACTGTTTATTTGAGAAGAGGCCGTGGGCTGTGAGATGTTGAAGCATTCAGCATTGATAATACCGTCAAACACTTTTTCAAAAACCGGTAAGAGGCTGATAGGGCGATAATTAGAGCGGTTTCTCCGGAGTGCTTTAACACAGGAACCACGGAGGAGGAATCCAGCAGACAGGAAAGCAAGAAGCAGAGCGGCAGTAGTTGTA